>JAADWX010000063.1:0-54988 GCA_023336405.1 Globisporangium echinulatum | reverse complement strand
TGTAAAATGCGAATTTGAGGACGCGAGTTTGTGCATTCTGTTTGCCGAAGCACAGTGAGCAACATATCTAAATAGCACGCTCCAATTTTAAAAATTGAGAAAGTTACTGGTCAAAACGTGTGTGTGCGATTTCTTTTGTCGTGGAGTGTATCACTTTTATCAGACGTATAAACTTCAATATTCTCAATTTGTTGAAGGCCGGAGTATATATCATGTTTGGTTGAATTTGTCGCGTTATATATGAATACGTTGCTATTTTATGATATAATTTGATATTATGTAATAATGTAGTTTTGGACAGAACAACAAGAGTGTTGTTGTTGTAGATCTGTCCAAAACTACGTTATATACTATTTATTTTTGATTTATTTGTGTGAGCTGCTTCGTAGATTGCTTGGTTAATTGAAATTTCAGAATATTCAACAAGTTATTTATATATATCGGGCAATCTATATTCAATACGATATATCACTTCTATCGTATTCTCCAATGATGTGAAGTTCATTATTATTATTCTTTGTTAAAAAAAGTAATTTTGACTAAATAACCGTTGTGTATAACTGCGTATATACATTTAGCTTGAGCGAATTATCCACCTCAATACATTGAACAAAGAATTGTGTTGATGTTCTCCGCAAATTCCACGTTTAGCAAGTCTGTTCGCGGAAGGGCGGACAATACCGAAATGCGTGTCCCTTGTGTGCATGAGCTGAAGATTGCACAGCATGTTCTCTAGGATGTTATCTGAATTCCAGGCATGTACCCTATATTGCACAATATGTTCCCTGTAAAGCACGCCATGCTTATTGAATTGCGTATTCATTTCCTAAAATGCGGGGCATATATACTATGTGAGAAATGATGATCATATAGCTAATATACATAACTTTATAACGCTGATTGATCACATTGCGATGCGCGTGTAGCATGCGTCCATAAGCGCATGCTGACCGCGTGCAGTGGTATGTAGCACAATAATTCCATTCCATCTGGAGAACGAATGCAGAAGTAGCAAACAATATGCCTGTCGCTTGCTAGCTGTTGCAAAATGCACCACTATTGTGGTATGAATGATTACCCTGCATTCGTTTGCGGATGTACTTGACCGGTTAAGCTGAGGGATATGTGCATTATCACATGTCAAGACAAGCTTGCAATTCGTTCACATAAACTAAGAAACCGATATGGTCATGAATGGACAAAACTTCTTGATTCGAAATGGATGGCTCTATAAGTCATCCGAATGCAACCCTGGGTTTTAAGTGACTCAATTCTTCTGCGGTATATATGTATAGCTTGGCACTGACCCGGCACTCTCTTGCACACGTTGTTGCTCAACAACGACGTGTCATCTTTTTGAAGTAGTGTAATGGTTTAACTGTACATGATGTCAGAAGAATTTATGTCGGATAATTGAACTGCAAATCAAAAACATTTTTTTCCAATTTGCATCGTTGAACTTCTTATTTCATTTTTTTAAAATTGAAGATTGCAAATATCCAATTTATACATTTGTAGCACAAAAATCGTTCTTGTTGTTATTTTGACTGAAAACAGGAAGTTCTTGCGAGGTCTAATGAATTTATATGCGGCTTATGGAAATGATATGCACAATTGATGACGTTAGAATCGATTAGTACTAACGCGCTTTGAATTACGTTGTGGTAAAACATCACAATGTGAGGTTCTCACTGTCATTTGCAATAAATCATCCTCTCTTTTTCGTTTATAAGGAGAACTCATAGAAGCATATACCCTGTGTAAAACAAATACACGCTTGCTCGAATGTGGCTGCACAGAATTGGCGAATCATTTGCAAGCGGCAGTTGCATGTGTCGAATTCCAGATACCCAACCTTGTTTTACGCACCGTGGGATAGCAGCTGCAGTTTACATTTGAGTGTTGAGAGAAGCTAAACGTCCGTATCTACAAGCCTCATTCAATCCGTTAGTGTCGGAATGTCGAGGCGTCAAGGACTTTGCAACTATTGCCGCATTTCCAGCCTGTTGCGGCAATTGTTTTTGCGCGATCCAATCTTGCGGAATGGACCTGTTGCGTGGCTTGTGGCTGCTGCTGCTGCTGGTTCATGCGTGTGGGGCGCCTCAGTTCCGAAATCGCCTCCTCGCCGCCGAGTCGCTCTTGCACGCGCGCGACGTTGGAGACGCCCAGCTGCCACTTGCTTCCAGGACATCCACACACATCTACACATTTACACGCACGCGTGCCGACACAGACAGCGTGCCCACACACGCACGATCCTTCCAACAGAGTACGAGAGAGTCCCATATCCACAGACAGACACGGCTCGAGCCGCGACTGACTGCTGCTGCGTTCCGTTCCCTGTCGCAGTAGCACTCGGCAGCAGCGCGTGACCGCACTGCATACGACGTCACCACGTTGTTTCTCTTCCGCAGCCCTACGATGTTTCTCTTCGTAGCGCTCTTGTCGGTGCTCGTGCCGCTGTCGCTCTGCGTCGTACCGTCGCTTGCACGGCTCACGATCTTCCCGCTGATCACAGCGCTCGTGAACCGCCTCGCGTCGGCGTACTTGCAGCCGTGCCTCAAGGTCGAGTACGGCTTTGGCGCATGGGAAGACCGACCAGGCGCGCCGTCGGGCACGACAATCACGCTGTTCTTTGTCAAGCTCGCCAATGCGTTCCTGCAGACGCTTGCGTTCGCAAAGCAGGGCATTGCGCCTGTCACGCTCCGTGGCGTCGCTGTCGAGAAGCTCACGATCCACTTTACGATGGGCATGAAGGTCGTGCTCGAGCTCGAAGACGTCGACGTGGACGCTTTGTTGATTGACCCGAACGCCGACGGCGTGTTTGAAGTCGCGGACGCAGCGGTCATGAAAGCGAACGACGTTGCGTTCTGGCTCACGAACCTCGTACTGCAGAAGACGCGCGACGAGCAGCAGCAGCAGATTGACGCCGGACCTGCGCATGCGTTCTCGTACAAAGACCGCATTGTCCAGCACGTGATGGCGCAGATCGACGTGAAGATCACGAACGTCCGCGTGACCGTCACGAGCCACGACGCTTCGGCAGCGCAGACGCAGCAGCCGTCGACGCAGTCGCAGTCGCTCACACGCGCAACGAGCCACGACGCTTCGGCAGCGCAGACGCAGCAGCCGTCGACGCAGTCGCAGTCGCTCACACGCGCAACGATCAGCGTCGGAACGCTTGCACTGACGACAAAAGTGCAGCACGACGACGCGCAGCAAGCGCTCGACCTCGTGCTCACGTCGGAAGACATTCGCGTGCAGCACACAGTGCGCATCACCGACATTGGCGTGTACGCGCAGCAGCTCAGTGCCGAAGCTGCTGCTACTGCTCCTGGTACGACCGACACAGCCGTCGTTGCAACCGATAGCGCACGCCTTAAGACTGGCCCACGCGATGGTGCAGTTGCGCTGTTTGTTGTGCCTGAAGTCGCGCTCGTGCTCGACGTGCCGCCGATGGCGCGTGTGCTGCGGATCGTCGAGAACATTGCGCCCGTGCCGCTTGCGAAGCGCGTGTGTCGCGCCGAGCTCGTGCTCGGTGGGACAAACGCTGTTGCACTTGCGCGCGAACCGCTCGCGTATGTTTTGCGTGACCTGCTCGTGCCGGTCTTGGACTACCAGACGCTCGTCAAGAGCGTGCGATTGCTCGAGAGCGACAAGACCGCAGCGAGTCCCGCGCTCTCGGACGATGACAGGGCGTTCTACATTGCCAACTTTGGCAAAGCTGACGCTGCTGCGAAGCTGCTGGCGATCGAAGCGACCGTGTCGATCGACGAACTCACGCGCCTGCGCAGTGCTGCACTTGGCCTCAACGCGCACTTCGATCTCAGTGCGACCGACTTCACGTTTGCTGACGTGATTGCGTTCTCGGCGAAGCTCGCAAGACGTCCAGACAACGTGATGTTCAAGTCGATGCAGATCGCACTCCAGCTCACGAGCTTGAGCGTCGCGTTTGTCGAAGCCGACACGCAGGTCGCCGAGGTCGTGTTTGCGGCGTTCAACGTGCACGTCCAAACGTTTGCAACTATTGACAAGGTGGACAGCACAGCTGATGACGGTGCCGACGACACGCGCACGCAGGACATTGACGTCCAGCTCGAGCACATGCTGTTTGTCGTGCACTGCGCGTCGACCGCGTCCGGCCCAGCTGCGTCGCCTGCGTCGAAGCTTGTGTATGCGGACTTTAGCAACGCTGCGGACGTAGGGGCCAATGCGACGCGGCCACAAGTGCTACGTGCGCACGTGGTGCAGCACGCGTCGGGCAAACAGCTCGTTGCTGCGAGTCTGAACCACTTGCAGATCGTTGCAGCAGCCGATGCGCTCGAGTACTTCCTCATGAGCGTCGACCGCTTGAGCACGAGCGCAAACGCAGCACTTGCTACTGCCCGTCCATCATTTGAAGCGCTTGTGCCGCCCGAGAGTGGCGGTCAAGATAGTGTAAGTGATGGTTCAGCACAAGCAGCAGCGTCAGCGACAACGTTGCCAACGTCAAAGCAGCAGCAACCGGTTGTGTCGATGGCGCCGTTCAGTCTCCTTGGCGGTAAAGAGCTCGAGCTCACAGTCGCAGTCGACGACTGCCACGTCGTGCTTACGCCCGCGCGGACGTTTGCGAAGTCGTTCTACTCGGACATTGACGTCGTGACCGAGTCGCGCAGCAGCGCTGTGATCAACTGCCGCGTCGACTTGCCGCTGACGCTCAAGCTCGCGGTAACGAGCACTGCAACGCGCGAATCGATCGAGCTCGAAGCAACGAACGTCGGCATGCTCGCGCGGTACCTCGACAGCAGCGACGACGCGTATGAAGCGCTGCTTGCACCTACGAGCATCCACCTTGCGTTCACACTTGCGCAGGACGCAACTGACGCGCGGCTGCACCGCGAGACCGTCGCGGTTCACATGCCGGACTGCGTGTTTGCGTTCTCGGACTTGAGTCTTGCACTCATGGCGTCGTGCGTCCAAGCACTGAGCACCATTGAGACGACAACACCCGAACAAGCGCAGCTCAAGCGCGCGAGTCGGCTCCAGCAAGCCGATTTGCAGCGCCAAGCGCAGCTCGACGTTGTCCTCAGCCGCATGCGGCGGCTGTTTGAAGACATTGACACGAACCAGAACGGCCAGATTGAGTTGAACGAGCTCTTGCTGCTTTTGCGGCGCGTTAAAGTCGGCGACGCACTGCTCGAGCGCGAACTCGAGTACTTTGTCCGCGTGCTCTTTAACGAGATTGACCGCGACGGCAACGGGTACCTCGAGTTTGATGAGCTCCGCGCGTTCCTCCGCGACGACCTGCTCATGAACGACAGTAGCAGTGGCGACAGTGCAACAAAAGCGACTGCGAGCGTCGAAGCAGCCGGCACGAGCGACCTCAGCGGGTTCCTGAACCTCCGCGGCGGCGAGTACCGCTCGACGCAAGTGCTCGAGCAACTCTGTGACGCGACGATCACGTCCGCAGCGCAGTTTTGCGACCAGCTCACGTCGAATCCGAGCGTTGCCGAGCGATTCTGGGACTTGTTTACCGCCGAAGCGCGCGTCGAGCGCCACTCGATCGGGACGCAAGCGCCGCTCGATGTCCAGAAGAAGCTCGTGCGGCTGCTCCAGAACTACGAGGCCGCGCAGTTTTGCTGGAACACGGTCGTTGCGCCGAGCTTGGACGAGGCGAATGCGAACGCGCAGCACGACGCGCCGTCGCTTGGGACAACTGCGTGGCTCGTGCAGCCATTCACGCCGTGCGGCGGCGTGAGCGAGTACCAAAGTGCCGCGCGCGTGATTGCAAAGCGCAAGCGCGACGGCATCTTTAGCGCCGCGATGAGCGAGACTGAGCAGCTCGTGCAGCTTGCGAGCAAGACGACTGCTATCAAGAAGCAGCTCGTTGTGAGCACCGACATTCAGGTCGGAAACGTGCGGTTTGTCCTGACCGACGCTGAGCTTCCTGCGCGGTACTGCCGCGGCGACTTTAATGTCCAGGACGTCACGGTCTCGGTCGAGCTCTCGGGCAAAGACATTGACGAGAATGGGCCAGTGGACTGGATCGCGCTTGCAACGTCCGAGTCGGCAGCGTGGACGGCGCTCTTTGGCGTCCACATCGCTGCGTCGTGCTACAGCGAGATCGCGGACGACATGGAGAGCGTGATTGAGCCGTGGGAGCTCAACGCCGGGCTGAGCGCAGTTGAAGGCGAGAACGGCTTCTCGGTGCTTGTCGAAGCTGCAAAGCGGTTCCAAATCAACGTGACGCCAGGACTGCTCAAGACGTACCGCACGCTCATGGACGTGCTCGATGGCGAAGCCGAGCAGACGGCTTTGCAGCAGCACCAGGACGGCATGCGCTCGGCGCTCGCATCGCGCGCTGCGGACGCGGCCGACTGCCTCGTGCAGAACTCGACGGGCGTTGCAGTCACGCTCACGCTCAACGGCGCAACGGACGCGCTCGTGCTTGCACCGAACGAGAGCAAGTACGTCAAGTGCATTGCCATTGCAAGCGACGGCACAGCGACGCTCAACAGCCTAGCAATCGCCGAGTGGGGTGCGACTGCAGCTGCTGTCGCGCTGCCGCAGTTTGGCAGCGTGAACGTCCCAGTCGTTGGCGACGCTGCAACGCTGTTTGTCACGGCGTTCTGCCGGCTCGAAGACCCAAACAAGCAGCGCCTTGTGCTCAAGTCGAACCTGTACTTCTGCAACCACAGCTCGCAGGTGTACAACGTCAAGTACCTCACGCTCGGTGCGGAAGGACGCGACGCGGTGCCGTCGCAAGTGTTTACGCTCCGTCCGAACGAGCGCATGACGCTGCCACTCACGGTCTTGCGCGGCGTCACGGAGGTGTACGCGCGGCCCGAGCGCTGCGAACAGTGGATCATCCGCGGCCGGCTCGACAACGACGTGCTCGTGTCGACTACTGCAGTCGATGCGCTGTACCAGTACGAGACAGCGCGCGCCTCGACGTCGCAGCAGCGCCGTGGCGGCACGATCGTGTTTGGCGAGACTGACGAGAGCTGCACGCACGTTGTCAAGCAGCTCGCACCGAACATGCTCGTGCGGCGCTGGCACTTGCGCACGCACTTTGAGTGGGAAGTCGCGCTCCTGCCGCCGTTTGTCGTGCGCAACTCGCTGCCGTACACGGTCGAGTACCGCTTTGCCGAGTACAACGTCAAGGCCGCCGGCGCGAACGTGACTGCTGCGTTTGCGCGCCTCGAGAACGTCTTGCGCGACGAGGCGCCCGCGCTGGACACTGACGTGATCTTCACGGGTACAGTCGCGTCCGGTCAAGACACGGAGATTGCAGGCGTGTCGTGCCTCGCACCCGGGTACATTGCGGTCCGCGTTGTCGCTTCTAACGGTACAGCGTCGCCGTGGTCGAAAGCGATGCTCATGGCGATCCACGCGCCAGTCGAGCAGTTTTCGATCGCGCGCGAGCTCGTGCAGCTGAGCAACGGTGCACAGCTGAGTGTCGACCGCTTGTCGCTCCCTGGCCTCCCACGCGTCGTGCGGTTCTTTAGTCCGTACTGGATCGTGAACAGCACGTCGTTTGACTTTGCGTACGCATCGACAGCACCGGGTGCAAAGCGCAGCGCGATCACGCCGCTCGATGTCCCACCTGAGTTTACGCACCCGATCATCACGTCGCTCGCTTACAACCGGTTGAGTCTCAAGCCGATTGCTCCGACATCGACGCGGCCAGCAGCGTGGGACGCACTGGGGCTCATGCCAGCAACAGCCGTCGGTCCAACGCCTAGCAGCGATGACATTGTTGCCCGTGCGACGTGGTCCGAGCCGATGAACACGGCGACGATCAATACGGTCGGCGAGTTTGTGTGCGGCCCGGCCGTGTTTGCGGTCAAGGTCGAAGGGCTCTTTGGCATGTTTGAGCCCGGCGTTGGCCTGACGCTCAGTCCGCGGTTCTTTGTGCAGAACCGCACGAAAGAGAAGCTTTTTGTCCAGAGCTTTGGCGCGACCGAGAGCGACGCCGAGAAGGTCACGGACCAGTTCCGCAAACGCAGCGCGGCCGACGTTGAAGCGTTCCACGTTGCGCTTGAGCACGGCGAGACGACGCCGATGTACCACTTTGCGCCACTGAAGCGCAGTGACGACCTGAGCAAGTGCCAGAAGTTTGTCTCGGTGTCGTTCACGACCGAGTGGGATGGTAAAGCGAGCACGAGCGACGACGCGACAGCGGTGAAGTGGTCGTTTGCGATCCCAATCAACGCAGCCGGCGACCTGTATGTCCAAATGTACTCACCGACGCGGCAGAAAGATATCATCTGCCAAGCGAGCGTCCAGGTCATCGACATGTACGTGTACGTGATTCTCAGCGACGTCTCGAGCGCGCCGCCGTACCGCATTGAGAACTACACGCCGTTTACGATCGAGTGCGCGCAGCTCGGCGAGTCGTCGCTGTTCCACAACGCCGAGAAAGAGAAGCGCGTGACGGTCGTGCCCGGCACGTGGCACGCGTTTGCGTGGTACAACCCGCTGTCGAAAGACCGCGACGTCGAAATTCGTGTGTCGCATCGCGACGCTCTCAAGCCCAAGTCCAAGAAGTACGACATTGACTACGTCGGGTACCACGAGTCGCTGACGCTCGAACTCGCGCTCGAGCCGGGTGACAAGTCGGCGAGTGCGAAGAAAACGTACGAGATCGTCGTGCAAGTTGTTGTCGAGGAGTCGACGCGCGTGTTCAAGTTTGTCGAGAAGGAGCTCGAGCTACAACGGTTCGAGGGCCAGGATGCCGAGCTCGAGACCGAGTTTGCGCAGCGCAAGATGCTGTTTGCGTCGTCGTTTGACATTCGGTTTGCGGGCTTTGGGCTCTCGCTCTTGGACGCTGCACCACAGGAAGTCTTCTTTGCATCGCTCGACGTGCTCACGGTCCAAAAAGCACCAGCAACGCTCGCGTGGGTCTTTTCAATCCTGAACCTCCAGCTCGACGACATGCTCGCAAGTGCCAAGTTTCCAGTCATTTTGAACCCGATCGACGCGGGCTACAGCGACCGAAGCGTCGGCAATGCTGCGCCAAAGCCATTTCTGCGGCTCACGCTCGACGCGGATCTCGCGGCGAAGGTTGGGACGTACAAGTTACTGGACGTGGACTTGAGCAGCGTGTCGCTCAAGGTCGACATTGACTACTTGCTGAACCTCGTGAAGTTGCTCGAGCCGTACCTCGTGTCGGACGCGACGATTGCGATCCGGTCGGCAACGACGCTCGAGACGACGCTCGCGCGCCGCGTGCCGCCGGTGCCCGGCATGCAGATCACGTCGGACGGCACGATTGCCGTTGTGCACAACGACCTCGTGTACTTTGACGTGCTGCGGATCCACGCGATCAGCATTGAGCTCGAGTACGCGATCACGCGGAACGACATTGTGAGTTCGACTGGTGGGAACGGTCGGTCGGTCGTTGTCGGGTTCTTGAGTCAAGTGATTGGCCTCGTCGGCTCGAACTTGAGCGGCTCGCCGTCGCTGAGCTTCAACGAGATCGTGATCCTCCGGTGCCTGTCGACGAAGCAGCGTCTCCAGAACCAGTTGGTCCAGAACTACATTCGTCAGGGCGTGCTGCAGGCGTATCGACTCGTTGGGAGCGCCGATATCATTGGGAACCCGATTGGGTTGGTCGAAGACCTCGGGTCGGGTGTCATGCAGTTCCTCAAGATCACGAAAGGCGAAGTGCTCGGCGACGCGCAGACGCGCGGCGAGGGCGTCAAAGTGCTCGGCAAGACGATCGTCAAGTCGGGCGCGTCGACCGTTGCAAAGATCACGGGGTCGCTCGACCGGTTCGTTGGTGAGTTTGCCGACGACGACGACGACGATCAACGCACCACCAACAACGGCGGTGCCGACGGCAAGAGCAATGACTCGCCGACTGGCATTGCGCCGCTCGACGGCGGTATCCAGTTCGCCAAGGACTTTGGCAAGGGCTTGACTGGGATCTTTACGAAGCCCGTGCAAGGTGCGATGCGCGGCGGTGTCACGGGTCTCGTGCAGGGTACCGTGTCGGGCATTGCCGGTCCTGGCGTCGTGATCCTCAAGCGGCTCACGTCGACGTCGCACAGCCTCGCGCTCGGCGTACAGTCGACGGTCGTTGACCGCTCGGTCTTTGGTGGACGACGTCGCCAACCAAAGCTCATTGTGCGCAACAAGCTCATTGCCGAGTTTGACGAGTCGCACTACAAACCGACGCGGCTGACGCTCGAAGTCATTAGCGCAAGCGGCTTGCTCTCGGACGACTCGTGCGACCCGCTGTGCGTCGTGCGGATCGACAACAAGGTCGTGCTCAAGACGCGTGTGCTGTACAACACGCTGAACCCAGTGTGGAACGAGAAGACGCAGGTCGAACTGTCGGGCGGCGAGTCGGAAGTGCAGGTCATTGTGAAAGACTCGTACGGCGGCGCAATCGACAAGACGATTGGCAAGTGCATCCTCTCGATGGCGACGCTCCGCGACGACTTCAAGCCGCCAGCGTTTGCGTCGAACCTCGCGGCGTGGGTCAAGACCGGCGTCAAGCCGGACGACACGAAGACGAACAAGAGCCACCACGTGTCGGAAAAAGAGTACGAGCTGCTCGTTGCGTCGTCGCCACGCGGCGGTTCGGCGCTATTGAACCTCGGTGGTTCAGCAAGCAAGCTCCGCGCTGCTGAGAACGACTTTCAAGTGATCGTGACGATCGAGAGCGTCGAAGACCTCAAGACGACAAGTGCAAGTGGCGGCGGCATGCTCGGGCTCGGGAACCTCGGCAGCAGTACTCCGAACATCACGCCGTACATTTCGATCCACGTCGGCGCGAACGTGAGCCGCACGAACACGGCCAAGATGACGTTTACGACCACGGACAACAAGAAGACGTTCTTGGGTGCTGCGACGTGGCACGAGACGTTTACGTTTCCGTACGCGTCGGCTGACGTTGCGAGCGGCAAGACACCGTCGGCCGTCACGTTCTCGCTCAAGGACAAGAGCATGCTCCACGACGAACGCCTCGGTCGTGCAGTCAAGACGATTGATCTCTCGACCGTCGACAAACCAGCGCAAGTCGAGCGAATCAAGTGGACGGAGAAGGGCGACGACGCGGGCGACGCGCTCGGGTACCTGAACGTCAAGGTCGAGATCGTGTCGGCGATTGTGACGGCGCCAACTGACGAGCCAGCGATTGACGAAGTCGAGGCCGAAGACGACGCGGTGCCAACGCCCAAGGCTGCGGCAGCTGCTGCGACGCCGCGTGGTGGTATCGGTGCGCTTGGGAGTATCAAGGCTGGGAAGGTCCGCATTGCGTGCGAGTTTGTCTGACGTAGTGGGTGTGCATTTAGTCGAATGGCGAGTCAGCACGAAGAGTAGTCGAGTGGACGAGTGCATTTCGACTGTGTAGGATGCATGTTGGCTGTGTGTACTAAGCAAGCAGGTTCAGCCTGAAGGCGAAAGCAATACACGTATGTATGGGAAGTCATCTGCTAGTAGACGACAAGCATGCCTGCAGCAATTACTGCAAGTACCATTGCATCACAAAAACGGTGTCTATATCTCAGTCTGTCATGTCCGTCGCAGTGAGTGACAAGGACTTCTCGATCGACTAACTGTTGCGTTCTTGTGTACTAGTAGTATGCAGGCATCGGCTGAGCTGTCCGCAGTTGTCAAAATTGCCTCCGTCTTCTATTTGAAGTCTCTCTAAATCATATTAGTGCCTCATCTCATTTGCGCGCCAAAACGTGGGCCATTGTCGCTGACGAGCAGCTCCATTGGCACGTGCGCGCTTGTGACTTCTGCCAGTCTGCTCGCTTCCGATCGTACGCCTCTTGCGCATACACACACGCCACGATGTCACAGTGCCCACAATGCTACACTGGCACGTGCACGCGGCACCGTCGGCAGGACCACGGCAAGTCCAAGGTCACAATGCCTGCCAACTCGCAGCAGACGCTGCAAAAGATGTACGACCAACTCGTCGGTGCCAAGCTACAGAAGCTGCGTGCCGAGTCGGAGCGCGACCCGAGCGCGCAGAGTGCCGAGCAGTTTCGCCAGCAGCTCGACGCGAGCCGTGACAAATCGATCCGCAAGTCGGCGGCAGCCGCCAAGCGCAATCGTAGTACAGCATCGAGCCGAGCCGGCGAGGCTGCGACTGGCAGCGGCCTCAACCCGCAGGCGTTCGCCGCGATCTACGACGGCTCGGCGTCGTCCGAGAGCGAGGACGACGCAAACAAGCGCTCGCGTAAGAAGAAGACGAAGAAGAAGCCGAGCAAGCGGCGCAAGACCGACGCGTCGACTAGCAAAAGCAGCAGCAGCAAGAAGCGCAAGCACCGCAAGCGCTCGCGAAGTGACGATAGCTCGAGTGACGATAGCAGTAGCGATGATAGCGGTAGTGACGAGAGCGACAGCAGCTCGGACTCGGATGCTTCACGACGCAAGCGCAAGCGCAGTAAAAGCAGTCGCCATCGCAGCAAGAGCTCCAAGAAGAGCAGCAAGCGGCGGCGTCACGACAGCGACTGAGTCGGGTTGACGGTAGAAGTGTAGGCTTGGATGGATACTCATGCGTAGTCGACGCCTCGACAGCCAGTCATTTCGCTTCATACATTTACTCGCATACAACTAGTCAATCAAATAGATCGATACATGGATAAATCATTTGACTTGGTCATTGTATGTGACGCTACGCGCTGAGGAGGTAGACAGCCGACGAGATCTGGACGTTGACGATCGCGAGGTGCACAAACAGTGTGACGAGGAACGCGCTGTGACGCTGCACGCTGTGACGCTGCAGTTCGCCAAAGTCCATGCCGCGACGGAGCTCGAGCATTGACGCGAGCACGTCGACGACGAATTCGACAACGAGTTGGACCATTGCAGCCGCAGTCTGCTCGAGCTTGCTTGGCACAGCGCCAGTGCGGAGCGCATAGCGTGGATGCGTGCCGTAGAAGTAGAGGATCGACGACGAGCAGCCGATTGCAATGTACTCGGCCGCCATGTCGGCGTACATCTCGGCTGCAAAGAGCTTCCAGAGCTTGGAGCGCCAGCGTTGGATGTCGATGCTTGTCTGAGCGACTGGAACTGGAGCGGGGGTTGAGGCTGCAGCGATTGGAGCTGTTGGAGATGGGGCGATGGTAGCCGAGTCTATGGACTGCTCGAGCGTTCCGACGGTCGGTGAGTTTGCTTTGGCGGCCGCGCGCTCGCGACGATACACCTCGTACTTGAGGAGCCAGACCTTGCCAACGCGCATGGCGACCTCGATCAGCGCGACGAGCAGCGTCCCGGCCATCGTGCTCTGCTGGGACCCAAACTGCATCATGCGCAGTCGGATCTGCGTGTCGATGAGCACTGTCGGGACACCGACGGCGACGCACATGACGCGCATGTCGCGCATGTCGCGCACGTTGTGCCGTAGCACTACTCGCTTCCCAAGCTCCTGCATTGCGATCTTGAGCACCGTGCTCGCGCATGTAAAGGGCAGGAACATCGTGTACTGTGCGTGCGACGGATTCAAGTGGCGCGTGAGCTGCACGTACACGCTTGAGACAAAGACAAACAGGACGAGCCCAAACGTCGAGAGGAAGTGACGCTAGTACTTGGAGCACCTGCCGCGTCGTTTCGCAACGTAGTCAGCTCGCTGCTGCTCGAGAATGATGCGGCGGCGGCTCGAGTAATGACTCGATGGCGTGCTGTCGTGCTGGAGTGGCGTCGCTGGCGCTGGTGTGGCTTGGTATTGTTGTTATAGGATCTGCTGGATCACGTGAGGGTCCTGGAGCGTCTCGACGCTCTGGCGGCGCACGACGGTCTCCTGACGAAGGACCTCGCGCGCAACGAGGTTGGTCTTGCTGATGAAGACCATGCTGTATATACAGCCAATGTAGAACTCGAGCTTGAGTGGTCGCATCGACTTTGGCGCACTGATGTATACGACGTACACCACGAGCGCGATGACAGCGAACAGGACTACGAAGAGCACGGCTGTGCGCTTTGCGAGCTTGGCGACGCAGAACCACAGCGACGGCGCGCGTTTGTGTGGGTCGTTGATGCGGTACTGATCCCGCACCACCTGCGCGAGCGTGACGAGCACCATGGCGCTCGAGATGATGTGGAACATACCGACTTGGACAGCAACGATCGATTCGTACGATTGCTCGCTCATGGGCGTGCGCGAGAACACGTTGCCGTGTGCGTAGCACCAGTTGGTCAGCCAGGCGACTGCGGTACAGAGCGTCGCGTTGCGCACGATCGCGGCCACGTTTCAGACTGCAGTCGCAGCGATCTCACGCAGCGGTTTGTGTTCATGGCAGCGCACCACTGCGACGATCGATCGGATCACCGCTGGCGGTGACGACGCGCTGAAAGCATGCACTTTCGCCATGGCGCACGAGTCTGTGTGTATGTGTGGTGACAGCGAGCGACTGGCTTTTGCGTCACGCTGCAAGTCCACGTCGCCGCAATTAGAACCAGGTCGGAACGATCTTTTTGGCAGTAGTGACAGTGTGGACTCCAATCGGCAAAGTATGACCTTCGTGCAAGACTCGAGGGTGGTGCGACGCGTGCACTGAACGACGCAGATGTCGAATCAAGATGTTGAGCAGTGCCGTTCATTCATTTTGATGCGCATCAACATGTGACAGTTACCCATGGTATGTCACTCAGGTGTCACTAAACTGCCTGACATTTACCTATCGAGCGTAAGGCGGTCCGACGCATCACGTTCAAGAGGAAAGATCGCAATGTCAAACCGACGGTCTTGTTGCTTTAACGGGCGACGACCTGATTATTGACGAAATATCACAATACTAATAAACGTCATATGCACAGGCATAACTAACGGTCCAATTGGCATTCATCCACCAAAACAATGGCGACCCTCGCACGACGTCTCGTTGATACGCTGCCGCGCAAGGTGCTCACGCTTGCATTCATCGTACGCGAGCATGTTGCTGCTGCTGGGAGCTCGAACGCTGGCGTCCCGCTCGTGACCGACGTGCTGCTCGGTGAGAAGAAGCGCGGCTTTGGCATGGGCAAATGGAACGGCTTTGGTGGCAAGGTGGACCCGACGGACGCGAGCATCGTCGCTGCCGCAGCGCGCGAGATCCGCGAGGAGGCAAACGTAAGCGTGCATGAAGACGACCTCGCGTTTCGTGGCGTGCTGTTCTTCACGTTCGAGGATGCCAAGGAAGTGCTGGTGCGTGCGATGTGTGTGTCGACCTGTCTGGGCTCTCGCAGCCAGCGTACCCTCTGCATAAGGTATAGCGACTCACGCGCTCTGTGGCGACGATGCGTCTCTCTGACCAAACGGCAGGAAGTGCATGTGTTCCTAACGACCACGTTCACAGGCGAGCCGTCCGAGAGCGAAGAGATGCTGCCGCAGTGGTACGCAGTCGATGCGATCCCGTACGACCAGATGTGGGCCGATGACCACATCTGGCTCCCGCACGTGCTCGTTGGCAAACGCGTCAACGGCGTGTTCCACTTCTCGAAAGACGAGAACGAGCTGCTCGAGCACGAGCTGACCGTCAGCGAGTGCGCTGTAGAACTGGTATAAGTGGTCTACAATACCAGACGCAGTCTCGATTGGTTCGCTACTCACACATACAGATACACGTTGCTAGAATCTATCTGTACTGCGTCCGTGATGTATTTGTACTACGTGAGAGATGCCATGCTCGTGACCACACGTTGTGTGCCATGTGACACCGTCTGACCTTGTGACACCATCAGCTCGAATGCCGAGCACGGCTCGATCGAAGTCCACGCGTGCGACCGTATACTGTGCTGTTCGAACCATCAATCGGTCGTTCAGCGCGCACGCAAGTGGCCATCGTCGTCATCGTGGCTGCTCTGGTCGCGTCGCACTTCACTTTGCTTGATTGTGAATGGCTCGAATGCTGCTTGGTGCTGCAGCGTCATCGCATCGTTTCGCTCATTTCCATACAAACATCGATATAACTCAGCGAATGGACTCGAAAAATGCTGGGTGACTGCCATTTTGTCGAACGACCAAATCTTTTGAGCTGCTCACTCATATCTAGTCGTTCTTGCGCTGTCACCTCAGTCTCTGCTTTGCCACGTCCAAAGCGGATCGATCGCCGCATACCTCACTCTCTCGCGCGCTTTTCATCGACCGCTCTGCGTACACACGGCCATATCGACACGAGCAACGATGGCGCCGACGCCCACCGAAACGTCGCCGTTGCTGCCGTCGACCAACAACGCACCGCCACTGTCACCAAGTGAGCGCGAGCAGCGAGCCCATTGGCGCACGCGCCGCGCGCTGTATGTCGCGCTGCCGCTCGCAGCACTCGCTCTCGTTGCGCTCGGGTGGCTCTTTGCAGGCGCAAACGACGGTGACGACAGTGCAGTTGCTGCGCCGCTGCTGCGCGACGGCCAGCACTACAGCGACGCTGAGCTGCTGACGCTGCTGCCGCCATACGTCGCGCGCAAGCACCCGATCCCGCCCAAGATCATCGACGCAGCCGCAGTCGATGCCGCGATCCCAACGAACGCGTTCTGGACAAACCTGCTCGTCGGTGACGACCACGGTCTGAACCCAGGTGCGTTCGTACACCTTCACACGCATTGACAATGTGGCTGCTATTGGTTGTGTGCTGATGTGGCCTTATAGATCTTTCGCTCACTCGTGTCCATTCATTCTCTGCTCACAGGCGGTGGTGAAGTGACGTTGAGTCCGTACACAGTGCGCAGTCTCCCGCGGCGTCTCGATGTGTCGTACGGCGACACGCGCCGCGTCGCAACGAGCGGCAACATCACCGAGTACTTTCACGCCGACGTGAGTCTTACAGGCTACAGCCAGCTCGTCAACAGCTCATCGCCATCGACCTCGCTGCTCGGAGTCGGCAACAGCACGTCGCGCAGCATTGGCGCGTTCGATCCGCTCACAGTCGCACTGCGGTACCACTTTGAGAACGAGACAACGGCGCAAAGCGACACTGCGCACGTGTTCACCGCGCTGCTCGTGCGCGGCGCGCCGTACGTCACAGTCGAGTACGCGCAGCTACTGCCAGTGATCGAACTGAACGGCACGCTTCGAGCTGTCAACGGGATCCGCATTGAATCAGAATCTGAATCAGATTCGAAATCTGAGATTACCCCCCAACAGTTTACAGCAAAGCGCTTTGAGCTCGCGATCGACGTGTACGGCGCAACGCACGGCCCTGCGGTACCGCAGACGTGGCTGCTCTACTTTGCAACTGAGCGCACGCTGACGCTCCAATACGCACACGAGCGTGACAATCGGCCGTACAACCTGCGCGGCGAACTCACGACGCCGACAACTGTGCGGCTCGTTGATACTGCGTTCTACACTGGCGCTATGCGGCTCGCAGTCGTGCCATCCGCTGCAGCTGTGCCGCTGCTCGACGCAAGTGCGAGCGTGTACCCGGTTGCAGCAGCTGTGAGCCACAGCGTCGAGTCGACGCGCGCAGTCGTGACGTTCAACTGGACGACCAAGTCGATGTTTGACCGTGCTTCCTCATCTCAGGCGTCTCAGACTCAGCTTCTTATGCTCGCACATCCGCACCACGCAGCGACGCTACGCAATAACTCGAACACATTCGATGTCGTCGGTCGACTCGGCCACCGTACTGTCAAGTCAAACATGACAGCAGTGCTTGGCAGTGTCTGGACGCTTGACGAGCCGCTGCCTACCGTCGGCTTTGACGCGCCGCGCGAAGTCACACGGCCCGAGTACGTGGCTGCGATCCGAACTGCGCTGCTGAACGACTCGGCGAACTTTACGCCGACTGCGACCGACCCGTACTTCTTTGGGAAAGAGGTTGCGCGCCAAGCGCGGCTCGTGCTCATTGCCGACGCTGTTGACGATGTAGCTACTCGCGACGCGGTGCTCGACGATCTCGAGAAGTGGCTCAAGCCGTGGCTCGTTGGCTCGAACGCAAACCACTTTATCTACGACAGCGTCTGGGGCGGCTTGTGCTCGAAGAACGGCCTCAAAGGCGTGTTTTACATGACCGACTTTGGTAACGGCTGGTACAACGACCATGTACGTTGTGTTGGGTGAATGGGTGATTGGGTGATTGAATGTATTAAACTCACACATGTTGTTGTACGACACACGTGCGACTACCAGCACTTTCACTACGGCTACCTGCTCTACTCGATCGCAGTTGTCGCCAAGTTCCGTCCGGAGTTTGGCGTGACGCACCGCGCGTCGATCCTCGCGATCACGCGCGACATTGCAAGCATCGATCCAAACGAGTACGTTGTCCATGTTAGTTGTATTAGAATGTATAAGAGTCACTCTGTAGCTCAATTAGAATAGCTGACTAACTCTGACTGACATTTTTGTATACAAACAGCAAGTACTTTCCGTTCACACGCCACTTTTCGTGGTTTGACGGCCACTCGTTTGCGAGCGGCGTGTACACGCTCGACGGCGGCAAGTCGCAAGAGAGCGTGAGCGAAGCGATCAACGCGTACTATGGCGTGTACCTGCTCGGCCAAGCGCTTGCTTTGCCAGCGATCGAGCACATTGGCCACGTACTACTAGCTCTTGAGATTAGGGCGGCCCAGACGTACTGGCAGATGCCCGCTGGCGCCGACATCTACGAGCCCGTGTATGCGCAGAACAAGATGACGGGCCAGATTGGCGCGACTAAGGTGTCGTACACGACGTGGTTCGGCCCCGAGATCGAGCACATGCACTTGATCAACTTGATCCCGTTCACGCCCGTGACCGAAGCGTTTGTCTCACCGGCGTTTGTCTTTGAAGAGTACCCGGTACTCCAGACCCAGGCGTTTGAACGCACAACGGATCCGATCGATGCGCGCTGGAGCGGGTATGCGTACCTCGACCTTGCGATCATTGACCCGGCCGCGGCGTGGCTGCTCGTGAACAGTCTCGACTTTTTCGACGACGGCAATTCGCTGACGAACTCGCTCTTTTGGATCGCGACGCGGCCAAGTGTCAAGGCCGCAACGAACGCATCGATGCGCGTGCGTGACGTGACGGTCGGCGACGACGATTAGCGAAGTGTCGCTGATGGCACTGATGTTAGCGATGGGATGATGCATGGAGTGAATGCGTTTTGGGTCAGTGGATGATCCGTAGCTAGCGAGTGTATGGAGACGACAGCACGGATGAACAATCGGACAGACGGATGATGGGATGGACGAGAGTTCGTAGCTGATTGAATGAAGTTGGGTTCTACATGGAGTTGGACGGCATCGGTCACGAAGTCAGCGCAACGGCTGTGTTCTACATCCTACGAATCAAGAGAGTGATAGAGAGACTGAGAATGGTGAAGTCACGATGGTTTATTGGATCACTAACAGCGAGCATCTACGAGTCAAACGACAACTCGTATGCATGTCGAGCCATTGGACAGCTCTGCTAACCGACGAAGAGTTCTTGTGCATACTTGGACCGTGACGCATGATACGCTGATCGACACCTACCGACACGACAGCTACACAAGCAGAACGAACAAGCTGACAGTGGACGTTTGATTCGGGTCGATCAGAGAATTGTAGTCTATTGTTTCGCTCATCGAAGATCTCAACAATCGTGTTTCTTCCTCACTTCGACCCGTTTGATATAGCAGACCATGGACATGCAGACACATGGACATCAGATACACACACACACAGGTACTGACAATGAATGTCACACACTTAAGACCATGGCGCCGACTGAGACGACGCGACGGTGAGTAAAGGGCGTGTTCGCTATGGCAAGGTGAAAAATTGGACATCGACCACTAGAACGGTCAAGCACAGAGTGTATCTTGCACAAGTAGGCACGCGTATATACATTGGATTCGATGCAGACATGTCCGACGCTCAAGAGCGATTCGGCTGGCAGCGATGCAGCAGCCCAACCGATCGAGCATGCATGCGGCTTCTCCATAGGCAATGCACATCGCCCACGGGTCCCTCGCAGACTCGCTGTGCGCTCAGACTATACCCACTCGTGCACATGGCGCGCAAGCGGGCTGTTGGAGAGCGGCGCCTCGTGTACGATCGCACACGGCGCTCAGCACACAAATACACACATACACATGCATACATAGATAGACAGGATGTGCACACGAAGAGGTAAGCTGGCTCGATCGGCATCGGACGACACTGGACACGACGCTCGTCGGCGACAACGGACGCACTTGCACACTGAGGATGTGCATCGCAAGCTTGACCTCTTGGCTTGCAGCATCCAACTTGTCCATTTTGCTGGCCTACAAAACGACTGGTGCATACAGCAAATGTAAATACAGTCTTGGGTTTTTTACGGAATGCGTAAATTGGATGGTGCAATCGACCGAAATCAATGTCGGATCATGATGCTGTGACAGCATTCATTTTGAAGCACCCATAGATCTCACTGCAACCAAAACAACTTGTGTTCACTATAGCGAATGCACCCACCACGTTGCATCAACTCGAGATCGTGCTTGCCTTGTGACGAGTCGCAGGTCACTTGAAGCCAAGCGGCACCAGCCAACAAAAACATCAGCCGTCACGACCACGCGCAAGCGCTCGACAACGACGACCACGACGCGTGACAACGAGCACAGCGCATCTACAACAACGATCTCGGTGTGACGCTGCACGACCGACATGTCTGCAAAGCAGGCGCCACGCAGCCGCCACAAGCAGCCGCAGGAGACATCGTCGCCCGCAGGCTCGAACGCGACGCCGCGCTCGATCCGCACGCAGTTCGATTCGCGCGATGACGCATTCGTGCTGCAGTTCTTGCCACCGTCGTCTGCTGATCGCTCGCCGCTCATGGCGTGGCGCAACGTCCCGACACCGACGAGCGCGTCGTCGCTGCTCAATGGCCAGCAGTCGTTTGACGACGACGACAACGCCAATGACGCTAATCGCAATAGCGACGACGCCAACCACAGCCATAGCCACGGCCATCATCGCCGCCGCAAGAAGCGCACGATCAACCACATCACGCTCGGGTTCATCGCGTACTTTGCCGTCGCAGCCGGTCCGTTTGGCGTCGAAGACGCTGTGCGCGCAGCTGGCGCGTACCCGGTACTGCTTGCTGTTGTGCTGCTGCCGTTCACATGGGGCCTCCCACAAGCGCTCATGGTACGTACTGTATGTGTATATGACTGCTGTTGTGTAGCACTGGGCTCACACACGCGTCCACATTGCTAGACTGCTGAGCTCAGTACGATGATCGACGAGAACGGCGGGTACATCCTCTGGGTCCGTCGTGGTCTCGGCGAGTACGCAGGCTGGGTCAACGCGTTCAACTCGATCGCAAGCAACGTATGTGACCTCCCGACGTACCCCGTACTCTTCTGCAGGTACGTTTGTATTGCAGTTTGTATGGCTAAATGGCTGTGTCTGTTTTGCTATTTGAATAGCTATTTGTATAGCTGGATTGAGTAATATCCGATATACTCGACTAAGTACGATTTTCTTCATATCATAGCTACGTTGAAGCGTTCCTTGCGTCCGGCTACGGCTATGCGATGTCGAACACCGAGCGCTGGCTCGTGAAAGGCGCAGCATTGCTGTTTGTGTTTACTGCAAACGCAGTCGGCATGCGTGCAGTCGCACTCGCGTCGGTTGGCATGTCGCTGTTTGTGCTCGCGCCGTTTGTGCTCGAGCCATTGAGCATCGAAGCATTCAACTTTGCAACGTGGGGCACCGTTGCACCGCAGATCGACTGGTCGGTGTTTCTCTCGACGATTCTGTGGAACTACCAAGGTGGGATACCGGTATACCAGTTTCTATTGTACTTGCAAAATCGCTTGTAGTGACACTTTACACTGGACAATTGTATGAATGCCTGACCAATGTATTGGACAAAACTGACGAATTGGGTTTGCTGTTTCGTAGGTTGGGACTCGCTCGGGTGCGTTGCTGGTGAAGTCAAGGACGGCGGGCGGACGTACCCGATCGCAATCGTCATTGCCATGGTGCTCATCACGATCAACTACGCGTTCCCAGGTACGGTCGTCGTCGTCGTTGTCGTTGCTCTGGCTCATTTTGATAGCTTCATACTGACAGAGTGATGATCGTCTCAGTCGCTGCGGGCGTGATGGTCCAATCCGACTTTACGCAATGGCACGAAGGGTCGCTCGAGACGATTGCAATGACGATCGCGCCGTGGCTCGGCGTCTGGGTCGGTGCAGCAGCTGTTGTCGCAACGCTCGGCGAGTTCAACGTCGTCATGGCCTGCAGCTCGCGCGCTTTGTGGGCAACTGCGGACTACGCAATGCTCCCACGCGCGCTCGCAGTCGAGTGGCCGCGCTTTGGGACACCGATTGCTGCAATTGTGTTCCAGACCGTCACGACAGCATTGCTCATGAACTTTTCGTTTGCGTTCCTCGTCGTGCTCGACACGTTCTTCAACAAGTACGTCCTGCCGTGTGTGTCGCTGTCGATACAGTAGAACGGCTATTTGATGTGTGCTCTGATGCGGGACTGACGACCTTGCACTCGCTTGCCCTTCCTCTCAACAGCCTCACGCTATTGCTCGAGTTCTTTGCGTTCCTTCGTCTCAAGTACATTGAGCGCGACACGGCGCGGCCATTTGCAGTGCCGTTTGGAAACTTCGGCGCGTGGGCGATCACGCTCCCGAAAGTCGTTGTGTTGGGCGGTGTGTTGTTTGCGCAGAGCGCGCACGTCTGGCTCTTTTGCGGCGCATTCAACGTTGTCGTGTCGCTCGCGTACGTTTACTGGAGCACCGTGCGGCGCAACGCAGTTGACGCAACTGCTGATGGAACGGACGATGAAGAAGTGACGACGCCAGTGAAGACAGCGACAACGGCTACGAGTACGAGTGACACTGAGACTGCGTACGGCACGGGCTCGTTGCTGTAGCAGTGTAGCAATCGGAAACTTGCTGCTGGTAGACGTGATGCATACGATAAACGTAGAGTGAACACGTCGTTGGGGAATGACCATTTCTGGATCCGTGAGCGTGAATGGGGTTTTTGGGTGGTAGAAAAGTCGAACAGTCTGTGCTGCTCTCAGCAACTGGGTCTTGGTTAATCGATTGGTTTATCTGATTCATCTGATTCAACCTGTCATGTGTGCCTAATAAGTTGATATATCATTCAGTCCATTGAGTGAGGAGTGGACGTTGGAGACGTCATCCCACCCACCGCGATTGGATCTGCTGGGTTATCACATTTGTGTGCCATCATGTTTGTATACATTTTTGAAGTGAAGGTGGGTGTTGGGTTGCTGGGTGCTGAATTGCTGGTTGAAGAACTGAAAGAGACAAGTTCAAGCGAGCGCATCTTCACTCGGTGCGCATTGACTCGAGCTGCTCGACGACAGGCACCATGCAGTCGCGACCGATGCTGTTGCTTCTGCTGCTCGTGACGCTCGTGGCCGTCGTGCACAGCGTCGCTGCTGATCGCATTGCAGCTGCTCCCGATCTGTTCTCGTTGCTGCGTCATCGCTGGCACACACCAACATCATCATCAGTAGCACCAACGCCTGCGCCAGCAGTGCACACGCCCATCGAGGTCGCTCATAGCAGCAGCGTCGTCGACACAATGACGTTCCAAGTGCTGCAGGTACACTGCTGTGTGTAGCTACAGAGCAGTTTGTACTGTATGTCCACGCACGCAGCGCTCTCGTCGCTCACATAGCAAGTGAATGGCCTATGTATGTGGATCTGCCTCCATCATCACCACGTACGTACACGCAGTACAATGTGTTTGGGCGGCCGTACCAAGTGTCGCACGACGGACAGCGCGAACGCCTCGCGCGCGTTCCAGCGTCGCTGCTCCAGCTCTCGGACGCGATCGACGTCGTAACGTTTGCCGAAGCCGACCTCGACGCGGAGCGCACTGCTATGCTCGCTGCGTTTCGCGAGCTCGGCTTTGCATATGCGACAAGCGTATTGCACGACCCCGATCCATTCACAAGGTGCGTTTAGTATGTGTATACGTATGTATACTATACGTCTGTCTGTAGTAGCCGTATGGACAGCAAACAGTGTACTTATACATCTTCACACAAAGTCTGCTCAATGGCGGCGTACTCGTCGTGTCCAAGTGGCCGATCCTCCACGAAGCGCAGCACGTGTACCGCAGTGCGTGCCACTACTCGGACTGCCTCGCAGCCAAAGGCGTCAAGTACGCGCGCGTGCTCAAGACCGTTGGCGACGGGACGACGTCCAAGGTCTTTAACGTCTTTGCGACGCACATGCAGGCGTGGTCAACGCCGCAGGGTGCAGCTGACCGCGTGCAACAGGCCAAGCAGGTATGTGTGCAGTGTGTAGCTCTCTATTATATATATGCATACTGACACTGGTGCTGCATACAGATGCGCAGCTTTGTTGATGCACTTCGGATCCCACATCATGAGGTGCGTTCGGTCAACATTCAGTCAACATTTGACCTTTATGGCAACATTTATGGCGCTTATTCGGCGAAGTCACACAAATACTGCACTCCTGATCGATGATGCGACACATATCGCAGCCATTGTTGTTTGCAGGCGACTTTAACGTCGACAACCACACGTTCCCAGTCGAAGTCGCAAACCTCGTTGACTTGCTCGGTGCTGCGTCACCCGATCCGATTGGCGCGCAGCTGTTCACGAGCGAGTGCGTCGCTAAAAACTGTATGGATCGAAGAGGTCGAGTCTTACATACATGTTGGCGAGGACGCTTGCTGTCTACTGATTGGCTCTGTCTATTTGTATGGGATGGCGCAGTCCGCGATCGAACGTGCTCGTCGGCCGCGACGGCGCTGCGGGCAGCTACAAGTGCTCGGCCGAGTACATGCAGAGCTGGGGCGACGACAAGGTGCGCTTGATAGTATGGACGTGCATATTAGTAGGACGCACGTACGATACACTGACGTCGACTGTGTGGGTTTTTGGCTGATAGAACGGAACGTACTACCCAAACGCACTGACACGGTCGCCCTGCGCCCTCCACGGCCAGCACCGTAGCTACGGCAGTCCATGGCGCGTGTTTGTCGATCCCGACACGATGTGCTATTGCCCTTGCTGTCCGTTCGAGTGGCTCGACTACGTGCTCTACGCGCAAGGTACGTGGCGTGACGAACGAGCTATCCATTTCGAGTGTATACCATGGCATACTTACCCACTCACCCATTCACCCATTCACCCATTCACCCATATACATATCGACAGCGCCATATCAGCAGCCACTTGGTCGTTCGACGCTCGAGTGCCACGTGAACCGCGTCGCACCGTTCGTTGTCGACTGGACTGCACCAAAGAGCAACATGCAGATGCAGCTCGTCGACGTGTCGGACCACTACCCCGTGCTCGGCGCGTTCACGTTTGCCGTCACGCGCGGCAAAGACGATGACCCACTAACGTACCACCTCGACGGCTGCTCGAACGACGACGACTGCCACTTGCATGCGTTCCGGTGCTACTGCACGGGTGCAGGGTGCTTTCTCAACGGCACGCGCGCGAATGGCTCGGACTTTGATTCCACGCACGCTATAAACCGCAACTGTCTGTACCAGAAGACGTCGTTCCGGTGCCTCTGCGGGCCGACGTGAGCGAATGAGAGATGGCGATGGCTTCATACGTAGTCAGTAAAGTCAGTCAGTCACATAAGTGTGGGAATGCACTGGACAGAGGCTTCATCGAAGGCGTCGCCAGTGTATTGGAGGCGACATGTATGGGTGCCTACATCTGTCTGTACGTCCTACCGATCGCCCTAGCTCTGGGCGCGTCCTTGCTGCTCGCGATTCCGAGTGTCGAAATCTACGACAGCGTCGCGAATGGGTCCGAACTGAACGCGTGCGCGCCAGCACCAGCAGGTGGGAACCCAGGACGGAACGGCTGCTGCTGTTGCTGCTGGGGCTGCAGTGCACCGGTGTTGAAGTGGCCGCCATACGGCACCATTGCGCTGTTGTGCACGCTCGAAAGCGCAAACCCAGTCGGTGCCATCGCGTAGCCTGCGTTGCCACTACCGACAGTGTTGTACATTTGCTGCGGTTGCTGCTGGTAGTACGCGCCGCCGGTTGGAGCAGCTGCCGTGCCGTAGAACCCGTTGGTAGCGACTGGCGTTGGCACGGGCACTGGCGGCGGTAGCACGGGGACTTTGTCCTTTGGTGCCTGCATGCGCGCTTGTTCGAGCGTCTGGTAGCTCTTGGCCGACACGGGCTTGGTCTTCGGGACCGGCTTGAGGTTCAGATCGACCATGCTCGAGTCCCACAAGTCGCCGCTTGCAGTCTGTGACAAGCAAGTGTGTGTGAGTGTACGACATAGCAGCCTGTCAATTAGTCTGTCAGCTACACGCACCCGTGTCAACGCATCATCGCCTGGCGTCTCGGCTGTCGACTGCTCGTGCGTCGGTGGCGATGGCGTCGGCTGCACGGGCGCAGCCGTAAAGTCGAGCCCCGAGAGCATCGACGAGATGTCGTCGGTCGTTGGTTTGCGCGTATTACTAGTGGTCGTCGACTGCCCAAACGCTGGGGCAGTCGATGCTGCGAACGGGTCCGAACTGAATGGCGAGAAGCCGTTGCTGTCGTCATTGCGCGCCGACACGGGGTCGCTAAAGAAGTCGGTATCTGGCGCACGCTTCGACGGTGCGTTGCTGCGCTGCGACGATGTTGACGACGACGTTGTTGTCGTTGATGGCGCGCGCGTCACGGACGAGCTACTCGGACGGTACTGCACGGCTTCTTTGGCGCGCTGGCGATCGTCTGGCGCTGGAACCATAGCGACATCGAGTGACAACAATGTCAGCACTATCGACAGTGTCTGAAAGGTAGCTGACCAGAGCAACCAGAGAGTGAGTGACAAACGTACAGATGTAGTCGGGTTTGGGTGCGCCACACGCTTCGCAGATCGGTGCGAGCGGCTTGTCGTTCACGAGCGTACAGCGCGCGCATGGCCACGGCGAGAACGAGCTCTCGCGCGACGACGGACCGCTCCCGTACGCGCCGTTCGAGTAGTTGTACGAGTTGGTGCGCGAGCCATTGCTACCACCACCAACAGCATTGCGCTGGCTGCTGCCACGCACAGGCGTCGACGAGACGACGCCACTGTTGCTGTTCGACGACGTGGCTCGGGCGCGATTCGGATCGAGTCGGTCGGGCAGGCGACGGAACGACGTGCCGTCGATGATCAGGTCTGATTGTTCCCATGATCGTGTAGTATTGCGCGAGTGGTGAGTTAGTCAGATGCCTCATTGACTGCGATGCCTTGTCTGCAGTCTACAGCGTGCATAGTATGAGCATCGCGAGTAAGGCACGCACCATACATGTCGTTGAGCTCGACTGACGGCTTGATGATGATGTGTACCGTGTAGCCTCCCGGTAGGTTGAAGACATGGTCCCAGTCTCCAAACGAGAGCTGCATTGGCAGTAAAAGAGACGACTCTGTGTGAGCGTCGCAGCAACAACAGCAGCAGTAGCGTGTAGTCGAAACACAAGTGACAACAGCCTCCTTATACATACCGACTTGGACGTGTACTTGACGATACCGTCGACGCGCAGAATCTTCTTGCCAGATGCGAGCGAGTGTGTGAGGATGATCTCAAACTCGCGGCCGTCCTCGACCTTGACGCGCCAGATCACGCGCTTCTTTGAACTCTCGATCGTCTTGCCGACGTTTGCGACCTCAAAGTAGAGCGCACACGCTTTGGCGTTCGTCGACTTGACGGAGCCCCAGTTGTTCTGCCACGACATGATGGTATCTGTTGTAGTCTGTCGTGCGGTTGTGAGGTGAGAGATGGAGAAAGGCTTCTGTGCGCGTTGGTGCTTCCAGCAGTGAGCTCGCGACATTGCGACGTGCAGCAGCATTGCGATCGCGCGAACATTCGTGCACGAAACGACGCAGCTATTTCGGGAATCCGAGTGGCGCACACAGTTAGAAACTGATGATAATTGGAAAATTACGGACTGAAATCGGAATGTTCGGGTCACTTTTCCCAGATCTGATGTGCACTCAATTTCAATACGCACATTGCTAATATATACGTATCAAATAGCAATGTTGGGATATCGCCTACAGCAGCACAACAAGAGATCGGCATGTTACAGCGATGTCGTCACTGGCATGTCGACAGCAACAATCTGCCACGAGGAAGAGCGCGAGTGTCGGCGTCGACAGACTGTCAGAGCAAAGACGGCAGACGAGTGCAAGCGACATCAACAAACGACCACGAAGACTCGATAACTGTGCGACACCACTTGGAAGTGCGAAGGCACGCACTGACGACCGAGTGCGAACACTCGCGTGTGTATGCGCGTACACAGCGGCAACTCAACATGCATCTGCGTATCAACATCCGCTGATGTCATTAATCCCTACAGCCGCGAGTTTGCAATCAATTGCGTAAAGTTGTCGGCTGTGAGACGCTCGTACGCGCCAGTCGCTTTGTTAAAGACCCAGAGCTTGTCGGTCACGACTGTCGGATCAATGCCCTGTTTGCGCAGTTTGGCCTTTTCGTGCTTCATCGTGCCTGTGACCGCCATTGTATCTAGCTGCCGCACAAACAGCGGCCGCGCAAACGTCGGTAGTCGCGACTGTACGTGCGTTGCAAACGCTGCAAGATCAAACGTCGCGTCGTCAAAGACCATCGCAGCGAGACACGCGCGGCCGTCGTGGCCTGGCACTTGCACGCCGTAGACGCAAATGTCCGACAGACCTGCAAAGTCCGAGAGCGCTTCGGCCACTTCGTTCGTCGCGACGTTCTCGCCTTTCCAGCGAAACGTGTCGCCGATGCGGTCGACAAAGTGCCAGCACTGCGCTGCGTCGACGCGGAAGAGGTCGCCGGTGCGAAAGAACGCGTCACCGACTCGAAACACGTTGCGTAGTACCTTTTGCGCTGTCGCCTCGTCGTTCTGGTAGTAGCCGTCAAACTGCTTCGATGGGTCCGCGTTGTCGATTGCGCACACGAGTTCGCCGACTTCGTCGATGCGACAGGTGCGCAGAAAGCCAGTTCGTGGATCGCGCACGTGCGTGTCTGCGTCGACGTCGTACGGTACAATCACAGTGCCGGACACGTGGTTCACGAGCCAGCCGCGGCGGCCCAAGTGGCCCTGATCGGCTGCCTCTGTACACACGTTGAGCATGCCGAGAATGCCTTCGGTCGAGCCGTAGAACTCGAAGACTGTAGGAATCGCAAACCGGCGCTGGAACGGTGTCCACACATCAGGTCGCAAGCCGTTGCCAAACGCCGCGCGCACGTGGTTCTGCTTGTCCGTTGAACGCTCGGGCGCGTTTAACAGGTACCGACACATCTCGCCAATGTACTGCACGACCGTGCAGTCGAACGCACGGACGTCGGTCCAGAACTTTGTCGTTGAGAAGCGCCGTGCGAGACACAAGGTCGCGCCACTCGCGACCATCATGCCGACTGCCAAGTTCCCACCGGATGTGTGGTACAGTGGCAGTGCGCAGTAGATCCGGTCCATTGCACTCAGCTGCATCGCATACACGAACGCGAGCGACCGCATGTACACGCTAAAGTGGCTCACGCGCGCGGCCTTTGGCAGACCAGTCGTGCCGCTCGTGTAGATGAGCAATGCGATCGACGCGCTCGTGAGCGACGCGCGTGCGGATGCCGGTGGCTGCGCTGTCGCCATTGGCGCGAGCTGCGCGTCGAGCGACTGCGCGAACGGGTACGCTGTGAGGTCCATAGGCGATGCGATCGCAGCTGTTGCGTGTCGTGTATAGGTGTGTATAGTATCCAACAGTCAGTCGAGTGGCCGAGCAGCGCTGGTAAAGACACGCCATACAAACACACAGATGGATACGTACGATCGTGCAGCACGTGAAACGACGTGCCGAGCAGCCGCTGCTCGACTTCAGCAGCTTTGTCAATCAGCTCGGCGCCGACAATGAGCTCGCGCGTGCCGGCGAGCGTGATGCAGTGCACGAGGCCGTCGGCTTGGAGGTGCGTGTTGATGAGCGCCGTGACGACACCGACCTTGGCGAGACCGAGCCAGATCGCGACAAACTCCGGTCGGTTCTCCATGAGCAGCGCGACGGTCTCGCCCGTGCGCAGGCCGCGCTGCAGCGCCCAGTGTGCGACGCGGTTTGCCATCGCGTCGCACGCGGCGAACGTTACGGTGCGGTCCTCGAACCGCATGCACGGCTTCTGCGGCCACTTGCGCACGCTCGCTTCAAACAGGTCGCACACGAGCGTGTTCTTGCGCGTGAGGCGCTTCGCGTACAGCTGCGCGAGCCCGAGGCGACCGGCCTTGCGTAGGTCGTTCGTGAGCAGCAGTTGCTGGTCGACCCAGTACGCGAACGCAGCAGTGCCTGCGACGGCTGCAAACTTGGGTGGCACGTGCGTGATCGCGTCCTGCAATGTCTGCAAGAGCCCGCTGACGCCGCCAAAGTTGCTCGGTAGATTGATGTTGTCAGGCGTCGTCATCGTCGTCTTGTCACGTCGTTGTTGTTGTTGTTGTCGGTAATGCTGGCGACACGCAGGTGCAGCACGCAAAAGGCAAAGTGGCTGCTCGTGGAGTGCAAGCTGTTGCGCGGAACGCTGGCGATTGCGGCTGGATCGATCTGGCGAAATTGCTTGCAGGAAGCTGTAATGAGCGCTTCAAGCAGGATTGGTGTCGCGCTGTGCGTGGAATGGATTTGGCACACTCGTGCTCCCAATTTTGCGACATAAAAGTGGGATAATATCGGAGAATGGTCGATTTAGCATGCCTTTTATTATCATGAAATATAACATTTCTACTCGACTGTTCGGGAGCATGAGCATGATGCAAGTCAAAAAAATAGCAAATAATGACGTCACTCAAATGCACACAACGATATTCACTCTTGTGGAGCAAAAAGAGCGTCAATATAGCGCTTGTTCCTGGTTGACATGTAAACTGCACAGAACACATTGTTGTGCGCGTGCTGCTCGCTGTTCACACACTGATGCCTCGACGCTAGCTGCACTCGGCGCCCATGAGCTTTGCAAGTCGGCGCTTCACGTCCTCGATTTCAGCGAGTACCATGCGGTCGCGCTGTACATACACAGACATACATACACACACATAGAGAGAGCGATAGCGGTTGAGCAGATGCTCTCGATGGTTCATACCAGCCGAAGCACGCACGCACCTTCTTGCGCTTGTCCTCGGCGCTCGCAACGCGCTCGACAAGTCCTATTGCTGCTGGTCGCTGCTGCTGGGTCGTTCCTCGTCCTGTTGGTACTGTCTCGACTGCACGCGCGCGCGTCGCAATGCGCAGTTCGTCGCGTAGAAGCGCTGCAAGCGACGTCGTCGACGTGCGTGGCGCCGCTGTGTCGGTCGGCTTGTGCTGCCGCTTGCGCGCGCGGCGCCGACTCGTATGGCCAACAGCACAGCGATCGGACGCCTCGCGCTGTTGGAGTGACTGCTGCTGGTGGTTGCTATCGCGCTTGCGACGCTCGGCGTCGTCGACGAATGCAGTGAGTTGCGCGATCGTATCGCTCGGCACGAGCGTCCGGTCGATCGTTAATGTGCTCAGAGCCGGCGTTAACGACGACGCCTGCCGCCGTGTCGCGAGCGACGAGCTGCCGCGACTCGATGGCGCTCCGAGCAACGTGCGGCCAGTGCTTGCGTGTCGGTGCACAACGTGTGATTCGGTGGCCTCGAACGTCTCGAGCATCGCATGCAGCGATCCGTCGTCGCTCAACGACGCAGCCGCCGCAGTCGCCATGTTGTTGATGCGTCGACTGTTCGACTCGCGACTACTCATGATACCAAGCTTGCGCTTCGGCCCGATGACCGGTACATCGTCTGTGTTGTCGCTGTCTACTGTTGCTATCGCTATCGCTGCTGCAGGCGCCGCATCGTGCTCGGCGATCGAGTCGCTGCCGTCGTGCTGCGAGTCGGCGGTTCGCATCGGCGACGCTGGTGGTGTAGCTGGCGGTGCGACGTACTGCAGACCGACCCACGCACAGTTCATATGTGAGTGTGTGTGTGTTAGGTTAGGGTGTCAGTGAGCGCCGACGCGCAAGCAGTGAGCGCCTCAAGCCGTAGAGACTCACATCCACTCGATCGCAACGAGACGCCGAAACACACACGCACCTCGCGCGCGCACTGCATACAGATGCCGTCGAGTGCAAAGACGTCGGTCGCGCCGTGGCGCATGCAAAAGCTCGATACGTGCGGCTCGTCGTCGATCGACTGGAAGACGCGCTGCGCCGACGCGAGTGCGGTCTCGCACAGCTGCACGAACGCTGTGCATCATTATTCGTCAGCACAGGAGTGCGTGCAAGCGTCAGCGCAGTGACACATACACACACATACAGACATGCAATGCACAGGGTAGCTTTACCATCGAACGCGATCTCGCCGCAGCCGATGCGATCAAACTCGGCGAGCGCGTCGCCGACTACGGGGCTTTGTACGATCGCTGTGAGCACTGCACTGAACGCCGCGACCTGCTGCGCGTCGAGCATGTCCGAGAGGCTCGCGAGTTCGTCTGCGTTCAGACACTCGCGCACAACGAGCGGATCCAAGAGCGCTGGTATCCGCACGCGCGTCGCGAGGTCCAGCGGACGACACTGTGTAATCCGTCGAGACGTGGCAAGCACATCAATTGCAATGCATTCCAAATGTGAGTTCACAATATGACTACGACTTGGACGTGCTAAGCCTCTATATCTAACATATCCACATGAACTTGATGGACAACGTACCTTGGCGAGCGACCGCACTTCAGCAATGTCAATGACGCCGCTGTCGAGCACCTCCATTGCTTCAAAGATCTCGCACAGCACGAGCGCATCGAGCTTTGCGCGGAGGTCGCTGCTGCTGGCTGTTGTCATTGCAATCGTCGTCTCAGGTGGTGCGGTAGCGATCATAGTTCGTGCTGCTGCTGCCTCGGACGTTCGACGTACCGGCTGCTCCGTGTCGCTCACACTCGCACTCACAGGCGCTACCGGCGGCACTCGACTGCGAAACGCCGTGGGGTGGAAGCCTGCAGCTTTGCATCGCCGGATCGCACGGTTCCAGACCGCACACTGCTCACGCGTCGGGTGGTGCGTCATCAGCGACGACGTCACTGCTGGTGCTGCACACCAGCACTGCGAGTCGTTGACGTGGAGCCAGAACGGCGCAACGAGTGCCTCGAGACTGCGCAGCTCGATTGTCTCGGCGACTGCTTGGATATCGAGCAGCACGAAGAGCAGCTCACTGAGCACGACGAGCGCAGGGACGCACACGAGCTTCATGTCGGCGAGCACGCGGTCGATTGAGAACTTGCGCGTGAGTGCGAACGTCGCTCCAGTTCGCCACGCCATCGTTGGTGGCTTGATACCATTCGTACCATTTGTTTTGGTATCACTGATACCAATATTGCTGTCGCGAGGGGATACCACAAAATTTGCACTCCGCAACAAACACGCGAGCAGGAACGTCGGACATTCACTCACGTCACCAGCGATGCGCATGACGATGCGCTTCGCGACAGTCACTGCGATCGTCAGCGGCGTGCCCGAGAGCACTGGACGGCGGCTCCCGCTTTGATCCAGCGCAGCAATGATAGCGTCTACAGCACCGCTTTCAGCACTCGGCGCTGTTGAGCCACTGGTCGTGCGTCTGCGAACGCTGCTCAGCCGTCCTGCACGCTGCTCAGCGCCGTCGTCGTCGACTGGTGACGTGCCGAGCGCTGCAGTGCCAGCAAAGTCGCGCTGGAACAGCAGCAGCGAGTCTTGCGCAGACGTGACCGACAACGGCTGCCACGTTGCTGCTGTTGGGAGACTCGAACCGATCGATCGGCTGATACTCAGTCTGCTAGTGCTGCTGCTGCCAATAGCCAGCCCGATACTACTCGCGCCGTGTCGTCGTGACGCTCCGACTGCGCGACTGACGTAGTGCCCTGCCGTGCGCGCACGCATGGGCACGACCGAGATGTACTCAGACGGCATGAGCGCGCCGATCCAGTCGCGTGGCACGGCGACACCCGTATAACAGAACGTCGGCGGCGGCCAGTACACGCCAATAGGCTCCTCGCGCAGGAACGTTGTCGCAGCCAGGACGTCGCGCACGTGCGCAAACGGCACGGCGTCAACGAGCAGACCGAGCGTGAGCTTGAGCGTCAAGAGCCCAAACGCATCAGTGCGGAGCTCAACGAGGTAGTCAAAGCGGCTCGCCGGCACGAGCGCGTTGTGCCCAGAGCCAATGCGCGTCGCCGCAGCGACGAGCGGCCGGAGTGACAGCACCGTGACGCCGTGGAGTCGGTTCGTCGTTGTCGCGCGGAGCCGGATCACGACGCGCTTGTCGAGACTAAAGTCAGCAAACGCACTGACGGTCGCGCACACGTAGTGCAGCCGCGCTTCGCAGAGCTGCCATCGATTCGGCGTGTGGCACTTGCTGCCGTCGAGCGCGATGCGCGTCGTGACTTGCCCGAGCTGGTACTCGAGGTAAAAGTCGGTCGGCACGACGTCCGGTCCGCCGTCCTGGAGCTCGTGGAAGAAGAACGCGAGGCGGAGCTGCGAGCACGTCGGGTCGACGTCGGCGCCTGTCACGATACTGTACGAACTCTGCGTCATGCGCTTGTCGACGGCAGCACCGGACGTCGCAGTTGTAGTCGCAGCTGCCGAGAGGGTCGACGTCGCACTGTCTGGGAAGCGCGGCCACGGCTCGCGCTCGAGCTGCGCGATCGCGTCGAGCACGGCGCGCACAGACCGCACGGGCACTGCGCTGTCAAAGATCGTGGCGGTGGTGCTGCCGTCGAGCGCTAATGTTGTTGCGGACGCTGCTGTTGCGAGAAACTGCTGCTGGGATGATGGCAGTGCCGACTGCGCCGTGTCGGCGCTTAATACACTATGGAGCTCGCGTGCGACAGCGTGGAGCGTCTGCTGCTGCGCGTAGATGCGGTAGCAGAGATAGCAGACCGCAAAGTCGCTGCTGCTGCTGCTGCTGCGCGTGCTTGCGAGCGTCAACGTTGTCGCGTTGTGTCGTGGCGCGACAGCCATCTCCCAGCTCGGCAGTACGACACCGCGCTGACGCAAGAGGAAGATCGTGTCGATGGCCATCTTGCGCGTCATGCGGTACGCAGCAAGTGGCGCGTCGAGCATGCTACTGCTGGTGTGTAAGGCGTTGTCGCTGTCGCCATTGCTTGTGCGAGCGAGCGCGAGTAGTTCATCTGTGAACGAAGCCGACAGCTTGCATCGCGAGCCGCAGAGGAAGCACTCGGCTGCCGACGCATCGAGCGTTAGCAGCGACTGCTGCTTGGCGCTGCTGCCAGCAGTGGTGCTGCTACTACTATTTACGAGCTGCCGCAGAGCTTTGGACCGCATCACTGCGTCGTGGAGCTGCGTCGTCGACTCAGGCACAGCCTGCGCAGCGAGCGGTACGGGCACGCGGTAGTGCGCGTCGAACGCCACGGCGCGGATGAACCACCACGTGCCGCGTGCGTCTTTGATAAAGTCGGCCGTGAGCGCCGAGACAACGATGCCGGGGAGCTGCAACTGCACGTGCGCGACGATGCGCTGCGCTGCGCGCACGGCGTCGACGATCGGCTTGCCGCGGATCTTGGGTAGCCGCTGCCACGCCGTGCCCTCGCGCGTCGTCGACGTTACGCAGTAGCGCTGCGACACGCGCGCGAGCCGCTGCAGCGTGAGCTCAAGCGCCGATTTGTCGGGCATAACGGCTGTCAGCTCGCGCATAGACGACGACGTCGACAGCGACGCGGGTCGGTTCCTCGCGTCGACCGATGCGTCCAAGTCTGCCGCCGTCCTCCGATTCCATTCCATATACATACGTCCAGTAAACATCGGATATGCGAGCACATGCGTAGTGTGACCTTGCCGCTCTTGTAACCGACACGCCGATCTACATACTCGGAGGTCGGTTCACACACACACACGTACGCACCGTGGCGCTCAAACTCGTGCTGCGCTGTGCTGCCGTCGGTCTTGGGGATGCTAGTAGCACAGCGGCAGTAGGAGCTGCAGTCGTGAGCGTTGCGACAGTAGCGGCAGTCGTACTAGCAAGGGCCGACCGCTCAGCGATCTGCACCGGCACGCCAATAGCAACTAGAGGACAGCAAACACGCACGCGTTGACGAGGTTGACGGCAAAGCACTGGCGCTCGGCGTCGCGCCAGTGCAGACGATAGACGCTCGCGTACGAGCCGCGGCAGTGCACAAACTGCTGCACGCTGAACGCGAGCTCCGATGGCGCGCTCACGACTGTGTCGAACGTCCGGTGCGTGAGCACGAGCGACGCGTTGCTGCTGCTCGCACCGCGCCAGTGTGCGACGTTGCGCACTGCGACGACAGCGTCGCTGCTATTGTCTGAAGTGGTGATGGTGCCAATCGACGGGTCGTCACTGCCGGACGCACTCGCAGTGACCTCGACCTGGAGCTTCTTGCGCCAGAGCGTACCACTGCGGTCGTCCTTGACGACGCACCCAAGCGCGTCTGTGCGGAGCCACAGTACGTCCTCGTGGCCGGCCGTGCGCTCGCACGTGACGGTCGTCGGTATGTGCAGCTCGAGCTTGCGGCCGCTGTCGGCGATCGGCTGGAGGTACTTGTAGAAGTACAGCAGCGGCTAGTCGATCGTGCGTGGGTCGTATGTACGGTGGGCAGCACGCACACACAAGACGTTCACTCAGTGTGTGAGAGAGACATCCAGATCCAGATCCACACGCATGACGAGAGACGCATTGATAGTCGTCGCTAGCGAGACTGACCTTGATGTGGCGTGGACACGGGTGCATCACAGGCTGTTCGTGACCATCAGCAACAGTAGCACACGAGTGTATATGTGCGTGAGAGATAGATAGATGCCTAAGCGGCATGGACGCAGTGAAACCAGCAGCGTCAAGCGCTGAATGGACACGCAAAGACGCACAACACTCACACGCACAGTAACGCCGGGTTGTGTGGATGGTGCGGCAGTAGCGGATGTTAAAGCTGCTGCGCTGCTGTCTGCACGCACATCGTTGGTGTCATCGCCGCGATTAGTGCTGGTCGCAGCAGCCGACTGCTGCACGCGGGACCGCAGTCGCGCGCTCAGCGACTCGTGCGCAGCGCGTCCCATCGACACTCCTGTCTGCTCTGCCTGTAGGAAGCGATGCCGTATTTATAGGGCCATCAGCACACCAGACCCAGCCTTATACCTCGATGTTGCGCAGCCACATGCAGCCTCAATTCGACTGCTTGGGCGTCGCAACTTCGAGCTCGCAACCACACACGTGGTTCGCGACGTGACTGTATGTGTCGCGCAGCAGTTATGCGTGGTTGTGTGGAACAAATTGCGCAGAAGCCCACGTGGTATGACGGCGTCGACAGATTGCGCTTGTACATGTACGACATGCACGACTACACCGCACAACTGATATGCGCGTACTGCATCTAACACCACTCAATGACGCCTCGTCGCGAGCTGCACTCGACGCTCATGGCTTTGCAAAGCGAGGTGCAACGACTGTAGGACGATTTACATAGCATGTTGTGCAATAGCAAGGTTTGTCAGACATGGAAATCAATGTCGTCTGAATTACACGAACTATCGTACGAATTGAAGGTCCAGTAAAAATATACAGTAACAATGAAAAATATAATAATGCTGGTCGAATTGATTACTGAAGGTCATTCACAAAATAACATGGCGCATGACAATGTGTTATATTTTAGTCATGGCCTCAGTTCTATAATGCGCAGATAACTCACGGGGCAACTGGTTTTGCTTCTAGTAAACAAATATATACAAATAACCGCGTCACACTGACGAGCCATATTACAACGTTGTCCTCAACATCCTCCATGCTGCGCACTTGCAGCACTATTTGGCGAGAGATCGCAATGCACGCATCATCCACAAGCTGGTTGGTGTGCGCGAGAGCGCAGAAAGAACATTAATAAGGCAAATGTCCTCAGCCACCCCCCGATTTTCTACTTATATTGTTTAAACCGGAATACAGTCAACTGACGTGGCTAAACATTTACATTTTGACAATACACCTTCACTTATCGTCATGGAGACCATCATGCCAACGAGTTGACTCAGACCATCGCATGAACAGGACTACGTTCACACCCTCGTCGCCACCGAGCTGCAACGTTATTTCGTTCAACGATTTAGGTCGCCCCAGTCGTTTTTAAACGCCTGCGTCAATTGAATCATCATTGTATATCGATTCTGCATGATTGTGTTTTAGAAAATGCAATATGTCACGGACACGGAGGTTTTCACCTTGTGTTTGGACATTACACCTTCACTAGTCATCACAATTGTTAAGCCAAAATTTACCAACGACCCGACTCAGCATGAACTGGACCACAATCGTCGCCACCAAGCTGCAACACTATTTAATTCTGCAATTTAGGTCGCTTAAGTCGTTTTTGAACGCCTGTGTCGAAAGTATCGGTATTCTTTCCTCTCCAGCGAAGCCCGGTACCAAATTGGTACCAACGTCGGTATACCCTCCAGTGCAGCTCAGATACAACCCAGTATAACCAGGCGAACTGCGCGTTTCACCACATAAGTGTCTGGCAACCACCAGTTCCTGTCGCCATCTTCGCCTGCTGATCCCGTCACGTTGACCAGAATAGTAGAGGTGTCGGATGATGCCAAATAAGTCGCGACTGACAACACGACAGACGAGCCACGTCCCACTCTTGCCAGCACATGGCGCACAGACGAAGATCTCTGCGTCGGCTCAAGCGGCCTGCCGCTCCAGCGGTAACACCCATCGCACGAGTTGCTGTACCTCCGAGCAGGCGACTTTACCTTGGCGATCCAAGGACGACTACATTCCGTTTTCACAGCATCATCTAGCAGCAGCCCACATCATAGGTTGCGTTCCGCTACGCCTGTTGTGACGAACCGGCGCTGCGATTCGCGAAGACCCCAGCCATCCTCCAAGCCATCTACAGCGGTCGACTCGGCTCGCACACATCATGCTGTTTCGAGAACAGATGCAGCGCGAGCGCCTTGTCGAATGTCAATATCGCATCGGACTTCAGCGCATCCGCCCATCTCCCAGCTATGCACGATTTCCGCTGAAGCTACGACGACTGCTCAGTACGGGTGGGACTACTTCCGTTCTCTCATAGGCTGTCTGCGGCTCTAAGATCATCTCTATCACGGTCAATTACGTGGACCTGTTCTTGGCCGTGCTCTCGATCATATGCACAGCAAGTCAACTATGTGGTGATCTGGCAAGTGCGACAGTCTAAGAGACATTGAGTACGAGTCGCGTGAATGGACCATGGCTATGATCGAGCACCTCACGACCACCCGGCGTCAAGGGACAACTTCCATCATCAAGGCACCCGCGTACTTGATGATCAAGCACCTAAGGATCGACCAGCTCACGATTGGCCACGCGACAGCCGTCAACAGCAGGACTTTAACAAGACCAATGTACGCTAAATCACAGTTGCCGCCTCCTCCCTAATAACGCATCGGGCAAACCGCCGTGTCTCCGAATCGCTGCTAGCGGCTCAAACTGCGGCTCTCGTGACGTTTGTGACAGCAGTGCGCGTTATCATGACAAAGTGTTACTAGACACAGCGGTACTGACGTGTGCCCCGGCCAGCGGCAATCGCCCGCCCCAGGTGTAACGGGGTACACAAGCTGTGATTATGTGAAATAACCCAGCTTTGCGGAATTACAATTCACGCACTTCTTTCCGTCTTATCGACTGGAATCCTTGCTGAAGGTGTTCACACATGCTTCCTCGCAAAGGTGCTGCGCAATTCGGACACGTCCGGTTACACCAGGGGTTAGACAGAGAAAAATGAATACAACACGACTTGTATCGACTCTTCGTTGAGACTTCTCTTTATCCCCATCGGTTTGTCGGATACCAACCGAAGTATCACCAACACAACCCCCGACAGTGCGCGAAAAGCGAAAGCGGCGCAAAGCGCTGAGCACGACCGATGTGAATGCCGCGATCGATTTGTAAAGGCGTTCTTTAAACCACCCACATTTGGTCAAAAGCCGAACTTGTGTCACAGACTCATTTTAGGTCACTGGTCAAACCTGGGTTAAACTCTGGCACTGGGTAAACGTTTCACTCCAGAAACCCGTATTAAGCAAAAGACCCATTTTGGGCAAAAGACCGACTACGGGCGACAGGCCAGCAATGTGCGATCCGCCACGTATGCAACCAGCACGACTTTATACGATTCCACGCAGGAGCGGACGCGAGTCACTAACAATGGCAGCTGCTGTGCAAACGAACGGTTGCTCACGCGCTTCACCAAGTCGAGCTAGACATCCAACAAACCAGTTTCCTAACGTCACGGACTGTCAACGCGCTGCAGTGTTTCACTGAAGTTCGTGCTCTCGGAGTTTGTACGTCGCTCCCGGATGCCGCTCACCGAATTGGTAGAACTGATCCGCATGCAAACGCACTACGACTACCGGCCGAACAAAGACAACGTTCCAGAGGTTCAATCGGCATTGTGTGTCGACTACAAGCACAGTGAGATGATGCATCGCATATCTGAAAAAGGCGTGCGATTACACACTATTACGGATCTGTCACGAGCAAATACACTTCCGAAGAATCATGCATCGACTTCCGTCCGCATCAGGGTTCTGCGCAAGAACCTACGCAAAGAGCAGGGTGCGTTCTGCTGCCGTGTCCTCGTTATCAACCTGTATTTTGGCCGGGATTTGCATAAGCCCATTTGCGTCGACAAAGATGTGGCGATCCTGATGTGACGACGTCATGCACTAGACGAGCATTGAGCATCTATTCCCGTCGTGCTCGTGCCAAGCGATGTTGCGTCGGCATTTCACTACGTCATCATGTTGCACGATTTGCTGACCGGTGATCGCCAGTACGTAGCAGGTGATCTAGGTGGTTGGCTTTTGGCCACTGGTCGCACCAGCTGACCGCAGATATTGCAAGTATGAGTGGCTGCACCAGAAGCAGCATTGCATACCAATAGCGAAAGCGAGGATGAGAGGCTTGCTTGCGGGTCGCTCAAACACATGCATGATCACAATTCACTCGGTTCTACCCAATGGCCCCAAACCAAAAGCGAACTCCGACGCGAGTAAAAGCCAGAGGGCTGGGCTCGTCGAGACTCTCATTACAGCATGTACATTTCATGTGTAAATTGGCACTATCGCCATGCCGCCAGGCAACATCTCCAAGGCTCGCGGCCTCGTCTAACACGCATACCGCAGCGCATCTCTGGACACACAGGCTGAGATCCCTTTCTACAACGGCTACGGCTTCGCTGCGAACATGTCCACGGTTTAGCACAATCCCCGTGACATCGGCGAAGCAGCAGGACCTTCTTTGGTAGTGGCACATTCTACACGCACAGTCGCTTAATGGTGTGCTTGTGCGATACACCCACCTCGCGATGTCGTCTGACTACGATGTTTGCGCTCTCGATACAAGTCGGCGGCGCGTTTTCACATAGCATTTCTCGTCAACCAAACTCCGGCTCGTCAGTACCTTCAAGACTACACCAGCGAACGGCTTTGACATCAACTTCCGATAGCGCATGTCTGCAGCGTTTGCCGTAATTCTCTGGGGCGAGTTCTGCGGGACATCTTCTTCTAAGGTCTTACTACACGTCCACTTTCGAATCGATAACACATCAGCAGTGGCGTGGCAGACCATAATGTGCTCCCAAACACGCGGGCTCAAGTGTGCTCTTGCAGTTTCTTGGTCGCTGGAAGAGCACATATGGGCTTCGGTTCTCGCCATCGTATTATTCAGGCGCCGCCAACGTCCGCGCGGACCTTGGTCGCGTTTGTCTGGACCTCTCCCTCATCCTCACCGCTTTTCCTCACTGTCACATAGGATGGTCACAGGACATCGTCCAAGGAGTCCACACGATTTTCGCATCGATCTGACAAGCCATCTTCAAGCATATTCCGTCGCCCCCTTTACCTTCCCCAATAGCTGCCTTCAGTCACCGGCAGTCGTGTGCGCGTCCAAGGAGTGGACGCTTTTATAAACGGATGCAACGATGAGCAAATGCTCCACCATTTCGAAAACTTTGTCATACTTGGTTTTACCCATGGCTGTGTCTCAGGTCACAGCTTATTGCTTCGGTATTTCATGGCGTCACGCACTTCTTCGCCTCACATGGTCGCACTCGTCGGGCCCCACAAATCCCCATGCTACTTAATGAGACACAGCACCGGTCTCTCTTGAACTCATGGAAACGCTCTTAAATTCGTTGCTGTTACGCACCAATTCGACCACGCCCGTTAGTGGTCCTTTGTTTGGCCCTCTTCTTCCTCCTGATCGTCGCGGTCCACGGCGCCGAGTTTAAGTGGTTAGTTTTTACGAGTGGAGGACCTAGTCGTCTTAACAAAAGAGGTGTACCAATGTCAAGCCATGCTGTTGTCCGCGGGTCGAAGACAATTCAGACTGGTCCAACTGCAACTCGTATGCTGCAGCGCTCAAATCATCTGGAGCGATTATTATGTACCGAGCAGGGACCGACGCCATGACATTTTAGGTCACGGGAGATTGTCGTCGGATATGCTTTATAATTTACGCGGCCACGAGAGAGCCATAAAGACAGTTCGCAGTAACGATTAATCCAATACGAATGTCTCTAACTGCATTGGGATGGCGTTGTTGATGAATCATTATTGTATATTATTGATTTTGCATGGTAGTGTTTTTTGGAGGATACAATAAGTCAAAAGAATCTGTCAGTTCTCGCCTTCAATTTATATGTGCGTTTTACTCGTCATCAATGAAATGTGCTTATGCTACGTGAACGAATAGTACGCAACTACTCGACGCATGGACATACTTTCAAATATAAATAGTAAATTTTGTAAGTATGCAACATATGAGATATGTGTTGTTAGGGGTTATATTTTGCTGCGTGATAAATACGAAGCAACGAGATATTGCAAAATGTACAAAAATACATCATGCCAAGATTTACTTCACTACCATACGAATCGTGAGTATCTTGTACCCATCAATTGTCGATTGCTGCTCGTTGCCAAGCACATCAAGAGTGCGCGGATGATGACTGTTGCTGCTGCTCGCCTCGTCGACTGCCACTACAAATCGATCGAGACCGTCCGCTGCAGCGTCGGTGCAATGATGCTCTTGAGCGTGAACGCGACCTGCATCGACGTCGGCCGCGCGTCTGGGTCGAGCTGCGTGCACGCGCGCACGAGTTCGCGGAGCTTAAGCGGACAGTCGTCGCGCAACTGGACGCGAAACTTACCGAGCCGCACGCCCTGCGCGATCTGCATCGACGGGAGCTTCTCGCCGCTTTCGTTCGTGATGTGTGCAAATGGCGACTCGCACGTATCGATCTCTGACAGCACGACACCGAGCGAGTAGATGTCGGCTTGTTCCGAGTACTTCTTGCCCTCAATGATCTCGGGTGCGGTCCAGAGCAACGTGCCGACGCCAGACGTCATCGTTTCATTCAGCGTCGTCTTGCGACTGACGCCAAAGTCACTGAGCTTTGCGTGCATGTCGGTGTTCAGCAGCACGTTCTTCGACTTGAGGTCGCGATGGACGATCACAGGCCGCAAGCAGTGCATGTACACGAGCCCTTCAGCAATGTCCATCGCAATTGAGATCTTCTCTTTGTTCCACGACAGCTTGAGTTTGTACTTGGTGAGCACGCTGTCGAGGTCGCCGGCTTCCATGTACTCGACGACGGCACACAGGTCTTCCATGCGGATCCAGCTCACGCCGACGAACGACACGACGTTTGGATGCTCGAGCGTCGACATGAGCTGGATCTCGGCCGCAAACTGCTCGATGCTGCTCTTGAACAAGCGCTTTTCAGGTAGTAGACACTTGATCGCAACGTGGCTCGTCTCGAGCTGCCCGAGCCAGACTTCGCCAAACGCGCCTTTCGAGAGCGACCGCAAGAACGTCAGTTCGTCGTACGCAATGCGCTTGTCGAGCAGCAATGGGTCGTCGAGGAACGCTGTGAGCGGCGCGGATCCCTTGCAATAGTCGTCGATCGATGCGCTGCGCATCATTGACGCGTTGTTGCGTGGCGTTGGTTCAGGTGCAGCACCACCAGTGACAAAGAACGCCGAACCAAAGAAGCCCGTGTTGCGTAGTCGCTGACTTACACCGGCGAGCAAGCCACGACCGCTCGTCCAGTTGCTGCGCGTTGCGCTGCTTTGCTGCTGCATCGATGCAGGCGATGTCGGCTGCGTCGTGCGGTAGTCGATGTCGTTGTCTCCTGCAGCTTTGTTGCCACCACCGCCACTCAAGTAGCTCGGTCGCCCGACAGCTTTGTTCTTCTTGCGAATGCGGCGCGGCATTGCGGTCTCCTCATCTGGACCGCGGCCGCTCGCGCGTTGCCGACGGCGCTGCCAGAGCAAGAACGCTGCGCCGGCTGCGAGCAACACGCAGAGCACGCAGAAGACGATGAGCACCACGAGCGTGGTGTTGTCGCTAGACGAAGATGAGCTCGACGCGACTTGCACGTCGGCAGCTGTGGTCATGGTGCTGCACAGTGCGAGTGTGAGGCTGAGCGCTGGACTTGAACGCACGAGTGGAGAGCGCATGTGGTGCTGGTACGTGAGTGGGGCGAGAGTGAGAGCGCACCCACGCGAGTCTGTGCTGTGTTTTGCATGGATGGCTTGAGCTGCTGGATGCTTGGGTTTGCTTGCAACTCAACCGTGTGATCCGCGAAGGTACTTTCCCTCAGTTTCTTACAAATGCAGCGATAAATACAGCAAAGACAAAAATCAGGATTCATGCAATGCAACTTGATTTTCTTCGTCGCTTCTCTGTCAGCAGTCGTTTGCCTGATTTATATTTGTACAAATTGAATAAATCGCACACTGCAATAGTCAACAATTCAGTCTCTAGTATACATTATCATAAACTGATGTCAGTATTCAACACTATCAAACACAACGAAATCGAAACCATATTTAGATCAGCATATTGCCACTCATGTCCATTTTGACCATTGCTACTGTGCGCGACTGAGCCACAGTGGTCCCTGCGCGTATATTCGCATGCTCACGCTGCACTTCTGCATCGTTTCAGCATATTGCCAGTCTTACCCCGCTTTAATCATTGAAACTGCGCACGACTGAGCCAAAGCGGTCCCTGCGCATGTTCGCTTGCTCACACTGCACTTCTACATCGTCGCAAACAACTCGCGGAGGTCGCTGGTCGAGTAGAACTGCACGCTAATCGCTTCGACAGCCAGCGCTTGCCGTAGCTGCTCGAAGTTCACGTTAGTTGTTGCAATCGCCGATGTGCCAACGAGAAGTCGAGTACCTTGGCGTGTGCAACGTTGCTCAATGCTGGTGACTCGCGGATGTTTGTGCTATTCGTTACTGCTAATGCCAAAGCCTATGGATGGGTGTCTGGCGGCTCTGGGTCGATCACTGACGCAATAGTTATGTGAGCACGCGGTCAGTTCTGTGGTTGTATCTGTTTGCTCAACCTGAGGCTCGCTCGTGTTATTATGGTGTAAGGGTCGTGTGGCACGTCGACGCGAAGTCAAGTCTGGGGGATGTAAGGCCCGAGTGACACACAGCAGTCTTGCACACTCTTTGCTGGCAGCACGCCACGCATACCACTGCGTGACGACTTACGATCCTCGTTTTTGATCGGACAGTCGCTGGTTACTCTATCTACGGGTGGCCTGTGACCGGTCGCTCTCCTCACCTGTGGTGTAGCGCACCGAGATTTGACAACATACAGTACATATAGCAAGAATAGAATACAGCAAGTTACAAGAAGACACAGAATATCAACAGAGTAGGATGCACTGCATAGCCTTTGAGTGGTCTGCAAGGTGCAATGACGCAAACCACTCACGCTTGCAGGCGCGGTCACCGCCGCACAGTACGCAGTCCGATAAGCTCACTTTCAAACCTGCCACCTTCTCATCAACTTTCAATCGTTCCAACATTTCAACAAGTCTATCGCTTCACCGCTTCGATCCCTCGGAACTCCTGTCTATGTCATGCCTTCCTCATCAACCATGTCTCACCGGCATAAATCCTTACGAGTGGTAGCATGTCGTCGTCGCGACAGCGCACTGATGGTCGATAAAACAGCTAAAACTAGTATACACGCCAATCAAACTATTTTGCCTTCACTGTCATTGATCTTGAGCGACGCAGCAGCGTTCCCGTGCATGCATCGCCATCCACTTTACCGCCAGCACACAGCGCGCTGGTGTCGGCCGTTGCGATCATGGCTTCATGTGCTTGGTACAGACCGTTTCAACCACAGAGCTTGCTCGTCATTGTCGTTTGCGTAAACTTGGAAAAGTCAGTTAGGCTCAATGCTATAGGACGAACCTTTGGCGCGTTCGCGAGCTGGAGGATCGCGGAGTTGAAAGTCGTCAAGCGCGAGACACATATATGCCAACTTGAACAACGCGAATGACGTCACCGCAGCTCGCGGTCCCGACCGAGACATACGCGACGAGGCCGTATTGCTGACCTGTGGCTGAGTCTGTGTCGCAGCGAGCAGCAAAAATGTGCAAGGGAGGCAGTTGTTTAGAGACTGTGTTGGATCTGTCGAGCTGACTCGACGTGACCTTCTCGAGAGGTCGCGTCCTGTGCTGCACATGGCAACGCTCGACGGCAGTCGATGCAGCCACGATGTCAGAGTCGCCGATCAGCACCGCGAACGCCGGATCGCTGAATGCCACACGCACGACGATCGCTACGAGCACGACAGAGCGCTGCAGCGAGCGCACATACATGGCTTCGCTCGAATCGCAGACTGAAACTAGCCGCCAGCAGCGTGCGCGGGATGAAGTGTGAAGTCTCTGTCCTCGCTTAATAAGCGAGGAGCATATTACAGTAGGCAAGGTCTTCATGATTCTTATTCATAACGACGTCTGTCTTACCATGGCTGGCGAGTTTATGGACTCGCGTGCTTGAGCCCGCCACTAACACTCGCACCTTCAAGTGTCATCGCGCTAATAACGGTAGTGCGCGTTCGTGCATCCGAACCGAACTTGGCGTAGCGATCACTTGGACTTGATGAGCACGATGAGCCGTGCACAAACGCTGCTCGCAAGTTGTGAAGCGAGCAATATCATCTGAATGAATATTGCATTTTTCAAGGCATAGTGCAGTTAGAATGGTCCAAATTGTTTTTGTTGTGATTTTCCTCTTCTTCACAACAGATTAATCTCGCATTTTGGAGGATAAACGTGCTTTCCAGTCATTTACATTATCGACTCCAGTCAGCGCACAAGCAAGCAGTCACATTATGCATCGTCAAGCGCTGTCGTTGTCGCTGCTAGGACGCATGCAGCGTCATGCAACCGCGCGTACACGACTGCGCAGCAGTGCTGCTGCATGCTTCTCAACTGCTGCAAAGCCAACGTCGCGTGCAAAAGGACTCAACCTCACGCAGTTCGTGTCGCCATTGCTGCTGCGACTGCACCCCGACACGGTGCAGCGCCACTCGACTGCGCTCGCACTCGAGAACGAGCGCGCGATGAAGCAGCTGAACCAGTTCTTGGAGCTCGCAAGTGCTGGGTGCAACAACGACACGTACAACGCGCGCAAACAGGTCATTGGTATGGCCGTTGCGCGCGCCGACGACGCAGCTGCGCCGATTCGGTTCCCTTTGCGGTTCCACATCCCAAGCGACACAGTAGAGACAGCCAGCTCACCGACTCCAGCCATCGATATCGATACCACCAATAACAGCAGCGCTGTCGCTGGTTTTGCACCAGTCAGCTATGTGATCGAAGTGCCTGGTGCGCTCGTGCGACGCACGCTCGCGAGCTCGGCGCGGTCCACGAGCCGTGCGCAGGACCCGCAGGCTGCGCTCCAAGCGCCACTTGCGCGCGAGTGGCAGCGTGCGACAAAACGGATTCTGCAGGACTTGTTTCAAATTGCAGCAATTCCACTCACGACAGTCGACGATGCAAGTGGCGCATTGCGGTCGACGCAGCTCGCGCTCTGGGTCGCAGAGGACGACAGCGCCGACCAACAGCAACAGCATGGCGTGCGGGTCGCAGCGCACAACCGCGCAATGCACCGCGAACACGCAGCGTTCGACAAGCTCTTCCACACCATGCTCACGCGCGAGCGCAACATTGTATTTGAGACAACGACCGGTTTGGAAGATGGACCAAGTGCGGCAAACACATTTGTGACTGATTGTTGTGTGGTACAAACGTGTAACGTACGTTATCGGTACCACATCCAAGTATCTAACAAACCCGTTTGTAACTATGTGATGTAAACTACAGCGGCGCAGCACGCAGTGCTCATGAGCCTCCTCTCGGAGCGCGTGCGCCTGCCCAAGCTCGAGACGCACGAACAGCGCCAAGCCGTGTTCCACTGGCTCGCGAATTTCCTACTTGCGCACTTTATGGAACTGCGGCTCCACAGCCTTGTGTGGAACAAAATCTCGCTATTTGTAACAGTCGACACTACAGTCACAGCGCCGCAAGTCACGTGGGACGAAGCCACGCCCGAGCTCGGCATGGGCGTGCTCGTTCCTGCCGGCATGGACGCCCACCAACTCGTCGATGTGCTCTACGAACACGTCGAAGCGCTCGAAGCAGCACTGGCTCTCAAGCTCCGCAGCCAAGCGAAACACGCACGATCGAGTCGCAAGCACACGCCGACGCATACTAAGAACAAGAACAAGCGCAAGCCGCACTTTTACGCCGACGAAGTCGCGACGATGTTCCGCAAGAGCTGAGTCGTGCGACGCAGCTGCTGCTGCGTTGTAGTGCGATGTGCCGTCAGCTGGTTTTGCAGCGTTGCCACTATAACCGACGCGTTCGGTTGAGTCGAGGTCGTCGCTACCGACATTGGCGTTAACATCGTCGTCGTTGCCGCTGCACTCGGCTGTGTGAACCTTAGGAGTCGCGACGCTTCGGCAGCTGCATAGACGCGGTGCTTGTACTTGCGCTCGCGCCGCTTCGAGTACGTTGTCGCTTGACTTTCGGTTATACGGGCGCAGTGCCACTTCCACGTCTGTTGGATCAGATAGGCAGCTGCATGCTTGTGTCTGCGCGCAAACGCGTGGAACGCGACGACGTCGAGCACGATTTGCTCCTGCGGTGTGATCAGCAGCGCATCGATGAGCACGACGCGCAGCAAACACGTGATGACGGTACCGCCAACGATTGCACCGAGCACGATCGTGAGCTTCCCGCCGAGCGTACGCGGCGCAACTTCGCCGTACCCGACGCTCGTCATTGTTACAATTGCGAGCCACACGGCTTCGTTTGCGTTTGTGAGTCGGTTGTTGCTGCCACTAATGAATGGATACAAGAGCGCAGATAATTACATACATACAAACACAGCAATGGTCAGAAATCGTAGTTTACCAAGTAATCCGATATATGGTTGGAAATTGGATATTTGGGCATACAGACATCGGATATACGGGCAGTCGAATAACAGAACAGAAAATCGGATATACTGGCAGTCGTATAAACGGGCATATAGCAAAATCCACACATCACTTGCGCATAGCTCGCGAACAGCAAGTGTACATACCGCTCGAGCAAGTTGAGTGCTGCCGACGTGAGGAGCCAGTCGACACCGAGCGCAGCAAGCGTTGCAGCGAACGGGAACTTGCGGAACGCGCACTTGGCCGTGAACCACACGGACGTGACGTCGACGCGGTGGAACGCGCTGACGAGGGGCGCTGTATACGGCGACGCTGCGGTGCTAAAGCCGAGCGCGTTGCGTAGGTAGCGACCGACGAGGTACACGCGCAAGAACACGAGCGCGTCTGCGTGTCGTCGATCGATCGAGTCAGCATCGTCGACAGCTCGAGCCGAGTCGCTAACATAGACATAGACACAATAGTAGCGATAGACGCACCGAGCTGGTCGAGGTAGAAGTTGTGGCGCTGCTGCCACTCGAGACTCAACAGGCTCGAAGTGCCCGGCGGGACGTGGAACGCACACACGAGCAGCTCAATAAAGAAGCGCCTGGCACGTGCGATACGACCCGCAGAACAGTAGGCAGACGTGTTGGGTTGGGTCGACGTGAGGACTCGACATCTCAGGACTATATGCGTCTGTATGGGGCCATTCACACTCGAACACACGCGTACTTGCGGAGATCCGATGGCGCGCAGAGCCACGACGTGCGAGCAGCGACGTGTCGGTTCTCAACGAGGATCTGCATCGCGGCACCTGCGAGTGTCGACAATAGACTGACAGTCAGATAGACAGACATACAAATAGACAATCGCAACACTCGCGTCGTGGGTCGTGACGAGAGAGTGCGGCGTACGGTATCGCAGCATGAGTGTGAGCACGAGCGCGAGTGTCGAAGCCGAGAGCACGCTCTTGAGTACGAGGAAGCTCGTCGAGGCAGTCAGCACCGCATTTCGAGATGCGCGCTCGACCGAGTTGCGCTCGAGCTCGTTCCAGAGCAACTCGCTTTCGACTATGACGCACACGATTGCTGCGACTGCGAATGCGCACATGGCGTTTTCGAGTTGGCATTGCGTGCGTCGCAACTAATGGAACGTGCGAACGCATGACAGGAGAGCATGTTGTGAGTGAACGAGTCTTCTTTGCATTCGCACAGTACAATTCGTTCTGAGGGGCTGAGCGAGTGCACCACTCCAGCAACCACACCTTGTGCACGCGTTCGAGCTGCTGCAGCGTCGCGACAGTCGTGTGCCATTGCGAAATGTCTGGTGTTCCAGCGAGCAGCTTTTGCGCGTCGTTGCTGCGCGGCGCCATCATGTCGGTGTTGCAGCAAAGCGGCGGATCACAAGTGTTGCTTCACTTCGAGCACAAACTCGCAATACATTGAAATCATTCTTTTATACTGCGTTTTATTATGCACGTGGAACAGACTCACTAGATATTAACATATACGACGTAGTATACATTATCGTGCTCCTTAACTGCACGGCTGGGACTCGCGGCTGCTAACACGCCACACATGATCAAGCGCTATGCAGTCAGAGACTACCTCGCGATTGTTGTCGAGATTGGATTCGAGGTGCTTGCGTCGAGTTACCTCGCATGTGATATCAAGACTAGATTCACGATCCCAACGATGCAGATCGCAGTGTAGTACGCTCCGAAACGACTTCGACGAGCGCGGCAAAAGTACATTAGGATCGCTTCGAGTCTCTATCGCATTGTACCAGACTCGATCTTGAGATGCACGCTTCGATTTCGTGATCTCATGATGTCAAACTGATTGCATGGTGTCTGCCTTGATCTCAAGGGTGCTTGCCACGATCTCGACGTTTCAGCGCAACAATCTACAATTTGGCTCGCAATTGCTTGCACCCATTCGACTCAGCAGTTCACCCATTCCTCATCTCAGCCAAAAATCCATCTGGTATACGGATAGTCCTTTCTATCCAGATATCATCGCGTACACAAATACTCACATAGAGAAACTAGTACGATTCGTACAATATACGCTTTACTGATTTATTTGCTTTCCGGAAACGCGGATGATCCATGCAAATCAAGCAAATGCGCTGCAACTGCGAGGGCTCACTTGCACATTCGCGCGCCTCTAGCAGCACCACCAAGCGCGAGCAACTTCGTCACTACAACTGAGACATAACCATGGTATTTGGTAAGAATGTGCGCGCTGCCGTGCTGCTTGCAGCTGCCGTCACCGCTCTGCAGCAGCCGCAAGCTGTCGATGCGTGGCTCGCGCCACTCGTGACCAAGGGCAACAAGCTCTTTGACTCGGAGACCGGCCTCGAGTTCCGCATGAAAGGCATGGCGTACTCGCCGACACCAAATGCCGGTGAGCTCTCGACTGCAAAGAACTACGACTGGGCGGCCGACGAGCACGAGGCCATCTGGACCGAGCACTTCAAAGTCCTCAAGGACCTCGGTGTGAACACGATTCGGCTCTACTCGGTCGACCCGAGCAAGTCGCATGACAAGTTCATGTGTGCGGCCTCAGAGGCCGGCATCTACGTGCTCATCGGCATGGCCGCGCCGTGCGAGGGCTGCTCGCTCCAGGAAGCAGAATCGCCCAAGTGCTACCCAGATGCCATGTTCACACGCATGCAGATGGTCTACAACGCATTCGCCGTGTACGACAACACACTGGTACGTTCGTCTGTGACTTGTGACGCTACTCTAGTTGTGCCTATAGTACTATGGCTGGAACTGACAGTGTCTATTGGCTTCCTATACAAATGACTGATCAACTAGTCGTTCAGTGTCGCGAACGAGCCGAACCTCGTGTCGATCAGCGGCGACAACGGCGTCACGGTCGCGCCGTGCGTGAAAGCGATGATCCGCGACGCGCGCAAGTATGCCTCGAGCTGTGCCGGGAGCTTGCGGCAAGTGCCAATTGGCGTCGACATTGCTGACATCCCACCGCGCGACGAGTGGCTCCAGTACTACGACTGCCCGGTCGACAGCGACGAGAACACGCGGACCGAGTGGGTCGGGTCGAACCCGTACGTCGAGTGCGATCCGACGACGCACCTCAAGTACGCCCAGTCCACAGGTCTCCAGACGCTCATGAAGGAGTACGCAGCGACAGGGTACTCGCGGCCAATCATGTTTGGCGAGTTTGGCTGCAACATTGGCACGAACACCATCGACGGTTTTGAGAACCAACGCTCGTTCTACGAGGCCAAGTGGATGAACGAAGAGCCCGAGATGACCGACGAGATCGTCGGTGGCAACGTCTTTGAGTTCACGACCGAGATCATGAACCTCGCTGGTGCCAAGAAGCTGACAAAGACAAAAGACGCCGGCAAGTTTGGCGTCGGCTACTTCCAACCGGACGACTGCGACAACGTGAAGACGATGTGCAAGTACACGCCGTATCCCGAATACAAGAACCTCAAAGACGCCTATACGACAACAAAGAACTCGAGCGTCAAGTTTGACAGCTACACACCGAAGCGCGACAAGATTTTGTCGTGTCCGAGCAAGATCAGTACCAAGCTGCCAACGACACCAAAGGGTATGTATAGATGTATGTCTGGTGCTTGTGCTATGGCGACTTGGTGGCGATGCGAAGACCTCACGTGACTGATACCGCCATGTATGGAACGCGCTTCAGTCGAGACGCTCAAGTGCTCGGTCGCGCAGCCCGTGTGCAACAGCAAGAAGTCGAACGCGGCCAAGAAGACCGGCAAAGCGACGTCGATCGACGCGACGAAGGCACCGACGAACAGCGTGCCGTCGAGTGTTGTGAATCCGCTGAGCGACAGCGGTACCAAGGACAACAGCGCAGCTGCTCCGACAACGGGCGTTGTCGGCGTCGCTGTCGCAGCGCTCTCGCTCGCGATCTCGGCGCTCGTGCTCTAATGTGTCAGCAGCGCGACACACGCACAACGACACACACCTATGCTCAGACTGCCAGCGCTACGCAGGACGCGTCTACACGTGAGTGAGCGCAACAGAGCGCAGTGGCAGGATGTAGCAGGTCAAACATCTGGCGCAGCTCGACTGCTCGCGATTGGTTGCTCAACAATTTCTTCAGCAGCCGCCCGGCGACCTGCATGCTGTGCTTTGAAATAACCACGCGCTTGAAGGTCCTCAGCGCCTCAACTGCACGAACAACGTTGTCGATTGCTACTGATGAACTTGAGAACGGCACCAGTAGCTCGTCTCGGCCATTACAAATTGCGACTTATCTACTGCGCCAGATGGTGTTGAACATGTCGTGATTTGATGTTGACTGTTTGAGTACCTGCCTAGACGAAGTTTGAGTGTCTCGGTCAGCCGTCTCCGCATTCGCGACAGTTGCTTCCCAGGTGGCTGCGGAGTCGAGTTCGACTGCAGTGACGGACTGTCGCTCCTGCGTCTACTAGTCTTCATAGATCGTAGGTCGTCATCGTTGCCAACCGCTGTGCGAGACTCCAGCACGCCCTCGTGACTGCTGACGACATTGTCGGTATGCGCACGAACCGCCAAGTCGCCATCGCCGTCGCTCTCGAAGCTGCCGCGCTCGTTTGTGTACGTGCTGCTGTCGAGAGTAAACTGCGCGTGGGCCAGTGCGAACGCATCGTCGTCAAAGCTCCCACAATCGCTGGTGAGCTGTCTCGCGTTGCTGTCGGCTCCAAACTGTGTCGAGATGTCACTATCAACTCGATGACAACGACATCTCCTGTCGACGCCATGGTGTCAATGACGTAGACGTGAGCGAGAGCGAGGTGCAGACTTTGAGTGTGACGACGACTTGTTTGCTTGGCAACGGCGTGCGTAGCGAAGCGCCTGTTCCGAAATGCGCGCGTTGAGCGCATGATGTCCGCTCGTTCTATACAACGATTGTTTTTTAGAGCAGTGGATGACCATTGAGCAGCTTTCCATGATCTTGCTCGCTTTCGGGCTGTTGTTGATATATGAACTGAGACGGAGTCGCACATCGTCATCAAGATCGTTCGCACGCTTCGCATCCATCCCACACGCTCTGAATCAACCGACTGCGTTACTTTATCATCGTCCCTGCTGTCGTGTGCTTGCACCTCTGCGTCCAAGCATCGCTGTCTTTGTATGCCATATGCCAATACTCTTCGACCACGATGTGAGTGTGTGGGTATGCGATAGATAGCTAGGCGTACTACAACAACCTGGGCGAATCGTGTTCGTAGTTGGACAGAGTCTAACGTCGCACGAGCGCTCTTGGGGTTGCGCCAGTCGCCTACAGTGCAAGCACCGAGCTCATAACGACAAGCGTAGCCGAGAGTAGTACTGCGCTAGTGGTTGACGCAGCTGCATTCGTCCCGACTGCTGGCGTCGTGCTGAACGGACCCGAGCTCGGCAAAGGCGTCAACACTGTGTCGCTGCCGCCGCCACCACCAGGTGTTACGAAGCCGTCAGCCGTGCTGTTCGGCGTTGAGTTGTTTGTGCTGCTCTTGCCAGCATTCGATTTCTTGCCATTGCAAACGGGCTGCGTGGCAGCACACGCTAGAGCCACCACCCCTTCGCAAACAGACAGCATCAGACACAATCAGAGACGTCAGTCAACGCTCGATCTGTATGCAGGTCGAAATGCAGCAGCAATTTTCACACGTACCTGTCGGCGTGGTCGGCAGTTCGATACTGAGCTTTGCAGGGCACGTGAGCGGCGCAGCATCGCGCGTCGGCGTGTACGCTGCCATTGTCAGCGTCGAGCTCTTTGTTGTCGTGTACGCGAGTTTGAGGTTCTTGTATTCGGGGTACGGCTTGAACACGCACGGCACCGTGTCGTGGTCGCACGTATCGGGCGAGAAGTAGCCGACGCCAAACTTGCCGGCGTCCTTGGTCTTTGTCAGCG
>JAADWX010000062.1:0-55107 GCA_023336405.1 Globisporangium echinulatum | reverse complement strand
GGTGGCGCTTGATCGTGTGGTGGCGTTTGCAGTAGCACGAGTCAACGATGTGAATGAGTATTTACGCAAACCAGTTGCTTTATAGTTTTTACATTGGATGTCGGCGCCGACATCAATGTCGGCACCGTCATGGTATGGTATATGGTACGTCTAGAAACGGCGCATCTAATGGTGGTGGCATTTTTGAGTGAAAATGCTCACGGGAAGCGGGAAACATACCCTAATGGTGGTGAAATTTTTGAGTCAGTGCTCACAGTGCCTGGGAGAAGTACCCTAAACCCTAGACACACTTTCGATCAGTCAGCCTATATATATTTGGATTTTAACTCACTTTTTGATCAATTCACGACAACCACCTTTTCCCGAATTTCTGAAATGGATGGTTTGCGGTTCTGTCCATAATGGCCACGACAAATGGCCATTGATTTTTCCATACCTATTAACTTTCTTCGACCCCGTTGCTCGTCAATCACAATCGTGATCCCGAGCAGCCAGACGTCCCACTTGCCCGGTTCGTACCAGCTCAGCTCTATCGTGGGTAGTCCTAGGAGCATCGCTGGCAAGCGGAGCGATGGCGACATGTTTGTTGCTGTTGTTGTCACTGTCTGAGCTGCCGTTGTCGTCGATTGTGCACTCAATTCTACAGGCGATGATGTGGAAGGGCGTGAATCGCTGCGTTGCAGTGCTAGCTCGCCCATCACTTGAAGCGAAGCCAGCACATACATGCGTCAATGTCGTGCACTCTACAACGGCTGCTTGTGTTTGCTCGCACTTGTGCAGCCAAGGTCTCCCAGACGATGGTGCTCTCATGCATACAATCACAGACAAACGCAACTCGCTCGTATATCGTATATCTAGACGCTCGTATATGTAGCTCATGAGCCACGCTATGCAACTGCGCTCGGGCGAATGCTCGCGTGCTTCAGCACCGCCAAGTCCTTCATCTGCACGACAAAGACCTTGGAGCGCGCAGCAACAGCAGGTTCCTCCGGCGCGACGATCGGAACTGTAATCGGCAGCGCGCTCTCGTCGTGCACTTGCTCGCAGCAAAAGAGCCGCGTGCTCGCACAGCTGAGCTGCGTCACGACGTCGAGACTGCTAACTGCAACGGCAAACACGAGCGCGAGCAGCAGCGCACTGCACACGACGCTCCACACGGTACTGTCGTGCGGCGCAAACACGTGCTGCAGCAGCGCAGCGGGCGACCAGATCGCGACGCCGACCACAAAGAGCCCGAGCAGCGCCAATACGCTCTTAAGCGTCGCAAAGTAGAGCAGCGTCACGAGCGACGCAGGCGTCATCTCGTCGAGACCGGACGCGATAGCGAATGGTGTGCGGTCGTCGTGCAGCAACGGGTGCAGCGGCACGTGTCCGTCGATCGGCGAAGCGTCGAGTTGGATCTGGTCGCTGCGGGGCGCGACGATGTTCACGAATGCGACGTCAACGCGCGCGAGCCACTGAAGGACGCCGAGGCGGAAGATCATGCGGAGCACAAGCACGCCGACGCAGCACAGTGGTGTCAGCAAGAGTGCGCAGCTGAGCAGCGCGAGCACCAACAGACTCGCGCACACGGCCATCGCGGCGTTCGCAGTAAGGAACGCAATGCACACGAGTGTGCGGAGAAGCACTTGGTGTGCGCGCGAGACCAGTGAGCTGCTCGCATGTTTGTTGGTGCTGTTGGGCGGCAGCGGCGACAGTCGCAGGTCGGCTGTGCCGTACGAGACGTGCGGGACGTCATCGCTGCGCTGGTACTGACGCGCGTGTCTGTTGTAGTGCACTGCTGTCATCGGCATCTTGCTGGTGTGCTCTGCTGTCATCGGCATCGTGCTGGCGTGCTCTGCAGTCGGCATCTTGGAAACTGAAGGCGCTTGTCGAGTGCGTGGAGGCAGCCAGTGTAGCAGGCACATTCAATACTGGCTTCAACTGTCTGATGTCACAAAACTATAGAATAGCATGTGCGTTATTGTAGGCTCCAATCGATTGCAACGCCCAGCTGAACAGCAAAAGCGCGATCAAAGCGATCAATGCGAGTAGCTGCAACGAAAATGCTCTATGGTGGCGGCACGCGTACGCTTGGTGTGTGGCTCATGCTGCTGCTGCTATGCGCGTTCACGAGCGCCGAGTACAACGAGACACTGACGCTACGACCGCTGCTCGACGGGTCAAAGGTGCTCGCCCACTTTCGCTTCTCCACTTATGAACCAGCGACGACATTGGAAGATCGCACGTTCCCGCGCGTGCTCCAGCAGATCCTAACCAAGTACGACGCCGAGTCACTCCATCTGACGTTTGCGCTCGGGAAACACTCGGACGCGCGCTACGGCCCGGCGTTTGGTGTCGGCTCGCATGCACTCGCCCACGCACCGTTTGGTGCGCGGCTGCAAGTGCGTCTCCGCGATGGCGCCGACGCAACGATCACTACCAGCGCGGCCGTGCAGGAGCGCTGGCGAGGCATCACAGCTGAGCTCGGCGCGATCTTCTCAGCGTCGCTGAACCAGATGGGTCCGACCGTCGTGACGGACGTGTCGGACGTCGACCCGCACGCGCTCGGTGCGTTCCCACAGACGAACCCGCACCACCCGCCTGTAACGTCTCGAGGAGGTCCGTTCCTGCACGCAGCGCTCGCACGTGAGGAGATCTGCACGGAGAACCTCACGCCGTGGCTCAAGATGCTGCCGTGTCGCTCGCACGCTGGCCTCGGGAAGCTCATTGACCCCGTGACGTACCTCTCGGGTGAGTACCTATCGCTCTCGCTCTTTGCGTCGCGGACGCCGCTTGCAGCAACAGGTGGCGTCGGCGACACGTATACACTCGAGCAGCAGCTCGTGACCGTCCAGACGCTACATGCAGCCGATCGTGAGCGCTGGAGCCTCCAGTCCGTCTTCTTTGCTGGACAGTCAATGAACGACGCGATGGTCGTCGACGCCTGTCCGCTCGCACGCGAGAGCGTCATCTACACCGAGACGCCGCGCACTCGCTACAAGATGCAGCACGCGCCAGACGCAACAGTCGAAGCACCGCTAGTTGACGCAACCCACGTGAGCTTTGCTGCGCCGGTCGTGCACTCAACGCATCTGCACAACAAGCAGCTCCGACTGGCTGACACGTGGGTCGAACGGACTGAAGAACCGTCGTCATCAACGACTACTACGCGGCCACGCGACCTCGTTGCGGTCCATCGGTTCGTCACTGGCTACGGTCAAGTCCACGGCGGCATCGCAGTGCGCCTGACCAACAACCACCCGTCGTGTGCGATGCGCGTCGTGTACCACGACGTCGTGCCGTGGTACCTGCGCATGTACTTTAGCACGTTCCAGGCCAAAGCCACACGTGGCGGCAGTGAGCGGCTCGACGCCTCGTCACTACTGCAGACCGTGCAGTTCAAGCCGGCAGAGCTGCGCGGCCGGCCGAACGAGCTGCACGTCGAGCTCAAACTGCTGCCGAATGCGTCGCTCGTGTTCTCTGTGCAACTCGAGAAAGCGTTTTTGCGCCTGTCGGAGCACCCGCCGGACGCGAACCGTGGCTTTGACGTGCCGTCCGGCGTCGCGACGTTCGAACCGATCGCAAGCGACGCACGATGCCTTGCGCTGCAGGCTGACGCCCGTGCGTTCACGCGCACGCTGTTCACCGAGCCGCTGCTCGTGCCGCTGCCGACGCCGGACTTTAGCATGCCGTACAACGTCATCACGATGACGTCGACCGTTGTTGCGTTCTTTGTCGGCAGCATGCTCAACACGCTGCTGCGCAAGCCTCCGCGGATCAAGCAGATGCTCGCGCCGCTGTGAGGAGATGGTGGCATAAGCAGAGTCGTGGACAAGCGCTAAGACTGTTGATGACTGTATGAGAGAGAGAGCAGGAGAGATCGAAACGCGCCTGTTGCTTCCGCGCGAGCGTCTAACACGCATAGTATACACACGCGCCTGCACTACCACGCGCGTCCGCTTGCTTTGTCCTATGCTTAGTGCCGGTCTCGCCCGCTCTCGAGCACTGCTCCATTGCGCTGCAGCTTATGCGCGACCTGGCGCTTGGCAAACGTGTACGCGCACGTGAGGCAAAAGAACGCCCAGACGCTCCAGAGAAGCACGATGCGGAAGCCGATGCGGTACGTGCACGCCGTGTCGCACGCGCCGGCGCTCTCAGCCTCTGCGTCGGCGTGCGGGTCGATGATGATCGTCATGATGAGACCTGGGATGTAGTTCGACGCCGCGTAGCCGAGTAGGTTGTAGCTCGCGTACGCAACTGACGACGCGAGCGGCCGCAAGCGCCGCGGCGCCGACGAGATCACGATACCCGAGCACGCCGGGAGGATGCTGCCGCCGCAGAAGAGCATGAGCCAGAGGAAGAGCGCGATGTAGAGCGTCGAGTGGAAGAACGAGACCGGGAGCGACGCAAGGCAGCTGATGCCGCCAAGCACCATGCAGACGCGCAGCGCCTCGGCGCGCTGGTACAGCCCGGCGTAGCCGCCGAACTGGTCGATGAGCCAGCCACCGAAGAAGACGCCGAGGATCGGCCCCGTGCCGCTCACGAGCAGGTACGACGAGTGGATCGCGTACAACGAGTCGCTCGTGTTTGTTGCCAAGTACAGCGTCGTCCAGAACTGCACGCCGGCGACGACGAAGAAGAGCGCCGAGAGCCCGAGCACGATGAACACGTACACCTTTTGCTGAAAGAGTGCACGGAGGTTCGCGAGGCGCGGCGACTGGTCGTGCATGCTGTTTGCACGGCGTGCTTTAGCGTTAGGGCCGGTAGTCAAGCGGCTGCGCTCGCCGTTGTACACAACGTCGTCGTCGTCCTCCTCATCATCATCTTCATCCTCATCGCCGTCGTGTGTCGTGACGATCGAGTCGATCATGATGATCGACCGTCGACGCGCAGCGTGTAAGCGAATGTGCTCGACCGGCACGAAGAAGAGAAGGATCGAGAACGGCAGGATCGCGAGGAACTGGAACAGGAACGGCCAGCGCCAGCAGTACATGCCCTGGCAGTAGTTCGTGTCGACGCTGCCGGCGACGTCGTCAAACAGGTGGTGGTCGCCTGCGTTGTGCATGGCGCTCGCAACTGCTGCGTTGAGCACCGACGACGCAAAATCACTCAGTGACGTTGCTGTTGTCGCGTTTGCAGCGTCCATTGCAAACGCGTCGGCGCCAGTCGAAGCCGACGGATCGGCCGATGCGAGCCAGACCGTGACGGAGCCAGCAAAGTACCCGAGCGTGATGCCGATCGGCGTCGCGGCCTGCAAGTAGCTCATCCAGCTCCCACGCTTCGCACGCGGCGCGTACTCGTGGACCCACAAGGGCGAGTACACGCAGTGGAACGCCTGCGTAAAGCCAATGAACGCGCGCAAGCAGATGAGCAGCGACTTGGAGAACCACTTGTCAGCCGGTGTGCACGCGAACGTGAGCACCGCGAGGTTGTTGATCGCGAGCGAGACGCCGAGGAGCTGCCGCGGGTTGAAGCGCCGGAAGAGCGTGCTGCAAAATGGCGACGCGAGCGAGATCGAGATGTACACGACGGCGCCGAGCAGCCCCTGTTCTTGCGGACTCAGGTGGAACGTCAGCGTGAACTGCTGCAGCAGCGACGGCACAGCGCCGGCCTCGAGGTACATGCAGATCTGCGTGATGATCAAGTACTTGAACAGGTACTCGGACTGCCCCGGCACGCGCGTGCCAATGGACGCTGGTGCGCGAGCCGACGACGATGACGATGGTAGCGCCGTTTGCGGCTGCGGCTTCAGGAGCTGCCTCTCGGCTCCATTGTTGTTGTTCGCGCCACTAGCGACTGCGCCGTACGACCCACTGCGGTTGTTTGCAGCGGCATCCATGGCAGCGTGGTGGTGGCCGCGGAAAGGGGGAGAACGTAGTCTGGTGGTTGGCTCGCAGACGTGGGTGCGTGCGTCAGCCAGTGCTATGCTCTTGCCGCGCTGTTCGTGGTCGTCGTCGTCCGCAGTGACGTCGTTCCTGTTCAGTCGCTCGCTCACGCGCTCGCCTTGCTGCCGCTGGTCAAGGACGAACTCTGCTGGACGGAGGGAAGTTGCGCTTTGTCGCAAATGATGGCGCCTGTGTTTGATAGAGAACGGCTGCTCACTCGCCACTCAGGATTCGGGTCACATTGCACATCAAACTCATTTTGCTGGCTCCTAAACCCTATTTTAGTATCATGTACTCATTTTGATTTTAGCACACACGATTATTCATATTTTGTATAGTGCCACTAAACTGAGCCCTGCCATTTAAAGTTGTTGACATCAAACCCAATAAACACCTATCAAACTCACAAACGAGCAATATTATCGAAGAATGACGTCGAACAAAAAAGGAATTGGGATAGATTTGAATATGTCAGCAAATCAGCGCTTTGCATAGACTTGGTATCTTTGATCGAATAAATCACAATTCGGACTCAGAGTATTGCAATATATTTTTTATCATACAATAACGATTATAAAAAATCTCAGCTGCTCTGAATCCGTATTTGATCGATTATTGTGCTCATTTCTGATTTTTGCAGACTGTCTACGCCTCATTCTGCAAGACACTCACATCACTCAATGCGCCACTCACGATACGTCAGATGCGAAGCGGCGTATTGTGCGAGACGGGTGGACTGACTGCAGGATCGCAGAAAATACGCGATGAGAGAAGCTCAGCGCATTGTACGCTCTTGGGTAGCAACAGAGCAGCAGCATGAGATCACGATGATCCCAATGTTCTACATGAGACAGCGAGGTATAGATAGCATAGATGAGCACTTCTTCGCGAGTGCGAGCACATTTGCGACGCCAAAACTGCAGCACAAGCAGCTCGCCATGAGCACGAGCACAGCAGCAAGTCATTCTCGCACTCTCCGTGTCCTCTCAACGTTCTATCTCCTGTTTGGAGGAGACGTACGCTGCTTGTATCGCGACTCGTCTTGCGGTCTCTGAACGCCAGCTTGCTCGCCATCATCCAACTCCAGTCGTCGCACTCTAGATCACTGCGTCACGCTCACTGTCGGTGTTCCCCGCAACAACAGGACTTTGCGTCACGCGTGCAGTCAAGATGACGTTGTCGACGACACTAACACGTACACCAGCAATGCCATCACTGTCGCTCCTCCTACTGCTCCTCTCGCTCGTGTCGTGCGTCGCTCAAAGTCAAGCGGACGAAAGCGTCACTCCAGTGTACACGATCGGCAAGCTCGCATTTGCTGGCACTGGATGCCCGCCGCATTCGGTAGTAGCCGTGCCGTCACCCGACGCCTCGGGTGTGTCTGTCATCTTCTCGTCGTTCGAAGCGTCGACGAATGTGAACCGCACGCGCAGTCGCATGGCGTGCTCGGTCGCCGTGCCAGTGCACGCACAGCCCGGGCAAAGCATCGGCTTCTTCAAGGTTGACTTCCGTGGCTACGTGTACGTGCCGGACCTGCTCGACGCGTCCGCGACACTCGCGACCGAGTACTTTTTTGCCGGTCAGCAGGGCGTGCGCCTCAAGCGCGACTTTGAGCGCGGCCACGAGGAGGACATCTTCGAGTCGAACATGATCAACTTCCAGTCCATCATTTGGACGCCATGCGGCGGCTCGACGAACTTTCGCGTCAACACGGCGCTCACGGCCGTGAAGCCTGTTGCAATGGCCGAGGTCCACGACGACGTCCAGATCGTGCTCGACTCGATGGACTCGACCGTGCAGGGCAGCGTGCAAGTCGCCGTCGCGACGCGCAAGTGCGACCAAACGACAGGCAAACCGCTCTAGAGCAATCGTAATGGAGCTCACATGCGTACTGCCTCGGCAAGGCGCTCGCCGACGAAGCCGCGTCAATACCGCTTGTCCCGCCTATTCAGCAAGCGTGTGTTGCGATCGCACTGATGACTGCATACGTACGTCTTTGTATGTGCTTGCATACGCGTGAACACATGCAGATTGTGGCTGTGGCGTAACGGAACCAAGAGCGCGTTGCGATACGACAGAGTCTAAACGAAAGAAATACACGTCTATTTGACTCGATGGTCGTAGAACTACAGGCGCGTGAGAGCGGTCTATGGGCTGCCTGCGCGCGCATTCACTTGCCCACTAGCAGATCGCTGCTGCAATTGCTGCTGTTGCTGCTCGTGCTGGCGCGCTGCGAGCAACCGCGACTGCGCACGCGCGCGCTGGAACCGAATCCAGTCGGCGGTCTCGAGCTCGTCATCCGTGTCTTCGTCGTCGGCGCCGCCGTCGCTTGTGTCGTGCACCAGCCCGCTCTCGTAAAATGCCCACGCCGCAGCAGCGTCCGCGTCCGTGTGTGCATGTGCATGTGCATGCGCGGTCGTTGTCGTTGCTGCAGCGAGTCTCGCCTCTCGCTCCTCGGATGTCGGCGACATGGATGCGTTGGACGACATAATGGGATCGACTGTACTAAAGAATGGTGTCGCGACGACTGGAGCGAGAGTCGAGCTGGACAGAGGATCGAGCCGCGAGGCGCGCGGACGACGACAGCGAGGCGATGTGTGGACGAGCAAGAGGATTTGCGAGTGAGTGCGACTGTGCGCGCTGCAGGATCAGCAGGAGTCGCAACTGCAGTCACCGCCGTTGGCAACGGCTGAGTATCAGCAGCTACAGCACAGGAGGAGGCGGAGCCGCCCAACCAGCAGCAGCACCATCGGCGTCTGTCGCACGCATGCGATCGCAACGAGCAGGCGACGCGAGCGCGGCGACGAATCAGAGATGGTTCCAGCGCGAAAACTGAATTTTGCTCCCACTAAGTACGAATCGCAGATATCGCCGCCTCTTTGCAACCATTCAGTCCAACGCGCTTGCTCGTAACGAGTCGGAAGAGCAACAACAGCTGTCGTGACTGACGCAGGCGGACGCGGGTTCTTTCAGTCTCAATCTGCTGGCTCTGCTCGTTTACACAGCGCTACTTACACGATCACGCTTACACAGCAGCTGCTGCTGCTATTGTACTACCAGTCAGACAAAGAGCAGCTCCGGCGCGTTGCTGTCGTCAACACGCCATAGCGCGCCGTCTTTGACTACAGGCGATGCCTCGCCGTGCTGACCCGACGCTGGCGTGCCACGCGTGCGACTACTGGTCGTCGACGCTGGCGCCTTGTCGAGTCGGCGCTGCACGCTCTCGCAGATCTCGTGCGCCTCTTTTGTCAGTTGGTTGTTGCGCTGGATGCGGTTGCTACCGCCGCGAACGACAAACTGGCGACTCTCGAGGTCGAGATCGAGCGTCACAGCGCGACGCGACCGGCTATCGTCGTCGCTGCCACCTACAACAACCTCCTCGTAGTTCTGCTCGTCGGCGTCAATGACCATCGTGCGCTCGGCGCTCGTCTCGTCGTACATCACGAGTGTCTCCATGTGCTGCTGCGCTGCGCGGTCGATCTCGTGCTCGTCGAGCTCCTCGTAACGCAGCTCAGCATGGCAGAACGTACACGCGCGGCCGCCATTGTGCTCGATCTTGCCGCACTGGAGGCAGTTGATAATGTGCGTGTGCATCATTGGTGGCGCGCCAGTCTTGCGCGGCTTGGCAGTCTTGATGCGCGAGTTCGGCGCCGCCACTTGTGGCACAAGCCCCATTGCGGCGCCTGCGTTGTCATTCACAGCGCCACTGGCGTTGCTCTTGCCGTGTTTCTTGCCAGATCGTGCATTCGTCTGCTGTTGTTGTTGTTGCTGCTGTCGAGACTTTGACGGCGCAGCAGCAAATAGCTGTGCGCTGATCGTCTCTGCGCGTGTCGGCGAGATCCCAAGCAGCTCGGTCAGGTACCCTGTGACCTCCTGTTTCGAGCCAAATGAGGTGAGCACATACGACGCGATGTCTTCCACTTCCGCAAACCCAAGTGCGCTCGTGAGCTCTCGAATCAGCCACGTTTTCGTTGCAGCGTCCGTGTTCATGTTCGTGCAGGAATGCGAGAACGAGTGTGTTTGGGTGCGCGTGCAGCAAGTGAGTGCTGCAGCGTGTGGAAGGGTGAGAATGTGCATTGCAGCATTGCTGTGCGTTGCTCAGCATTTCGAGCAAATGAAGACGACGTGGTCCACACACGTGATGTGACCACATGAAACGATGCTCGAAATATCCGAGTGTCCATCGAGCAGTCAATTCCTCATTCCAGAATGTAAATTGTTAGAGTACAGTAAAATAGGACATTATTTTTGGCGCATCGGCACGACATCGAGATGCATGCATGTCGATGGTGCACTGTCGACGTGTCTGCGTGCGGACATCGATGTCAATCAAAGTGACACGCAAGATGTGCGTCTATGAAGGTTGAACCCGATTTTAGAGTACAGTCGACCTTTCGAGCAAGACTGACAGACCCAGCGATGGAGATTGAGTGCGTGACGCTCACGACACTCAAGAGGTGAGATAGCGATGTCAGAGGCAACAACGTTCATATTCGCATCGGATCCCTACAGCCAACGGATCAGAGCACCACAAACGAGACAACTGCAGCAATAAGCGCGACTGCAGCGCTCGCGACTGCACCCGCAGCACTACTGTCTTTGGTCGGCGCCGGTGTCGCAGCCGTCGCGTTCGTCCCGTCGCTGCCGCTGTCGTCCGGACGCGCCGTCGTGGGCGTCGGCTTCTTCGTCGGCTTGGGCGTCGTGGTCGGCTTGACAGTCTCGATGTCGAGGCCCGAGCCCGAGCCCGACGCCATTTTGGGTGGCGGCTTCGTCGTCGTCGCGTTCGTCTTGCTCGGCGTCGGCGTCGCTTCACTCCCAATCGAGCCGTCCGTGCTCGGCGCAGGCGTCTCGGGCACCTCCTTTGGCTCGGGGATGCCGCACTCGGTGAAGATGCTTGTGACCGCGTCCTTGAACGACAATGCCGAGCCGTCGAGCACGAGGTTGCAGCGCGGCAGCCGCAAGTCGGTCATGCGCTTGACGAGGTCCGTGCACTTGCAGATCGTCTGGCGCTGGTCGCTCGTCGGCAGCGTCTTGCCCGTGAGGTCGTACGTCGAGCTCGCGCTGCACGTCGTGAGCTCGTTCGTGAGGCCGCCAAAGATCGACATGCGCTCCGACTCGGTGCACGTCTTGTACTTGGCAGCAGCGTCCACCGAGAGCGCAAGTGTCGCGAGCGTCAGGAGCTTCATCGTAGCGGTTTGTATTGCGTGGGGAGCTGCTTGTTGGGCTGGCTGGTCGATGATACCTTCAGAGGAGGTGGCGGATGGAGAATTCCAGAATGGCCAGTCCAAAAACGATCGGCGCAGTCGCTGCTGTTTAGGCCATTGCTGTTGCTTCCATAGACCAGTGCCAGTGCTGTGCTTGCGCCACGCACCAAGCGCAAGCAGCAAGCAGCAAGCGTGTGTCGCGGAGCTTGCGGTCCCACTGTGGGCGATGTGGCGCGCCAGCTGTTTGCTCTATACAAAAACACAGTCAGTCGCGTTTTGCCTGTGCAATCTGCAGGGACAATCGGAACAAGCGACCACGACAGCCGCGAAACAGTGACTGCAGTGACCACATGTGCGTGGCCACATGCGCAGGAGCATGACGTTGCAGTGCGCGCCACCTGCTGCTACAGAGGGTCGCGGTTGATAAGCATCGGTGAGCAGTCGCTGCCGTCGCCGCACATGGCGCGCGATCTTTCTAGCGATCGAGTCGTCGCTCCGCGACCTGTCGAGCGACCATGAACCAATGAAGCAGCAGCGTCGAGTCGACGTGAGAACGCAGTCCTGAATCGCCGACCGAGAAGCTCCTGCTTGCCACGCTCACATTGTCGTTGCTACCACTACTACAGCCATGATGGACACGCTGTTGACGCGCTTGAGCTCGATGCTACTGGGCGAGCCGACGCCCGAGACTGCTGACGAGCGTGTCCTGCGGCTGCGCAACCACGCAAAGCAGCAGCTGCTCGCCAAGAGCCAACGCGCCGTGATCCTCGAAGACCTCGAGCGCGCAGTCCAAACATTGCGGCTCTACTTGCAGACAAACCGCTCAGGCACCGATCGGACAAACCCAACAATGAGCGAGCCGCTCGCAGCCAACGCAGCGCTCATGGAGTCGACAGACGACTGCAAGCAGCTGCTGCTCACGGACGAACTCGCAGTCGTGAACGCGCTGTGCACGCACTTGGACCGGTGCATGACGCACGGCCTGCGCGCCGTCGAGAGCAGCGACGACAACGGCGCAACGGTCCAGTTCTTTGGCGTCGTCAAGTGGACGTGCTCGCGCGTCGACGCGATGCGGCAGCGCCACTTGCTCGGCGCGATGCAGGCCGCAACTGTATCGAGCAAGCGCGTCGCTCAAGTCGTGACCACGAGCGTCGCACCGGACCTGCCGCGCGACATCCGCGGCTTTGTCGGCGCGGTGCGCGCGGCCGCGAGCCTCGCAAACGTCACATCGGACGAGGGCAAAGCACGCGCGTTCGTGCGGCAGGCGCTCAACATGCACGTGCTGCAGCCAGCGATGGCGCTCGTGCTCGCCGAGAGCAACGTTGACCTCCTCGCGTCGTACTACACCGAGTTTGCGCTCTTTCGGCAGCGCGATGACGCCCGCGTCTTTCTTGGCTTGCTCGCCGGCCTCGACGCACTCGCGTTCGCGTTTGCGATCGACGACCCGCGACTCGACGCGGCGCCGGACGCGCTGCCGTTTGCGAAGCCACGGCCGCGACCGACCGCGCAGAAGAGCTGCAAGACTGCGCCGGCGCTGATCGACCCCGAGGACATGGTCAGCGGCCGCGTGCGGCTGTGCGCAGAAGACGACGGCGAGACGCGCGTGCTCGCGGCGAAGCTCGTGTCGCACCACGAACTCCGAAGCACGTTCGACTCGACGAAAGGTGGGAACCCGCTCTCGGACGTGTTAAGGCAGGCCGCCGACGCGCAGCCGCTCGAGGACGCGGCAACGGCCGTGCTGCGGTTCCTCGAGCTCGGGTACCCCGAGTATGACGTCTTTGGTACGGCGCTCGACGATGCGCTCTGTAATCCGTTCTTGAGCGGCATGGCGCGCTTCGAGCCGGCGATGGCACTGCCGGACGTTGTTGAAGCGTGCCTCTGCTATCTGTACGAGCACATCGACACACCGGGGCTCTTCCAGGTGCATCTGCACGCGGACCACGTGCTCGAGCTGCGCGACACGATCGAGGAGCTCGGCGGCTTCCACAAACGCATGACCGTCGACCCGCACGAGGTCACGGCGATCCTGCTGCAGTACCTCTGGGAGCTCCCGGACGCGCTGCTCACGGACGAGCGGCTCGAGAACTTCCTCGCGTGCGGCGCAAGCGGCGCCGGCAGCATGGCCGATGACGAGAAGCGCATGCTCCTGCGCGTGCTCGTGAACGACCTGCCGTGGCAAGCCAAGCCGATCCTCGAGCGCCTCTGCCACTTTGTCATGGTCGCGCTCGAGCCGTGCCACGCGGCGCGCAACGGCCTCACGATGTTTGCGGTCGCGCACGCCTTGGCGCCGATCCTGCTGCGCCGCAAGCACAGCGTTGCGTTCCACGAGTTCGAGGACGCGACGCTCCGCCAGTACCCCGTCGGATACCAGACGAGCAGCTCCGTGCGCGCGCGGCTGCTGCGCGACAGCGACGGCGACGACGATGCGTATGGCACAGCAGCCGAGCGCGCAGCGGCCGACGCACGTGTGCTGCGCCACCTTAAGCGCGACGCGGAAGAGAGTGCGCACGTGCTGCGGCTGCTCTTTAGCGAACACGCGTTCGTGCTGCGCGACTTTCGCGACGAGCTCGTCGGTCGTCGCGCAGCATTGCGCGAGAAGGTCTTTCGTCTCGAGACGATTCGCTTCAAGATGGAGGCGCCGATTGAGCTCACGAACGCAACGCACATCGCATTGCTGCACCGCCTCTGGTTGTGTCTCTTGCCAGCACCAGCGCCCGAGTGCGTCATCGACGAGCGCACTGGTGCAGTTGACGTATCAGCGCTCCTTGCGTCCGAGCGCTGGCGCCGCAGCGGCTTCCACACGGCCGATCCGCTCGGCGGCTTCCGTGGCGGCGGCGTGCTGTCACTCGAGACGCTCGTGTTCTTTGGTGAGACGTACCCGGAGAAAGCGCGCGCGATGATGACGCGCAACGCGGCGCCCGGCGGTAGTCGGTACCCGTTCCCAGTCGCGAGCATCAACGTCATGCGCATGCTCATGAAGCTGCTCATGCTCGACGAAGCGCCCGATATCTGCAGCAAGCTCGTGCTCCATGCGCCGGACGACCGCACACCGACGACGGTGCTCAAGCTCCGGATCGCTGAGCGCGTGAGCCGCACGCCATTCTGGCGCGTGTTGGACGACGCACAGGTGTTCGCGAAGCTCCACGCGATGGCGTTCATGCTGCTCGACCTGCACTGGATCCACTCGGGCGCGACGCAGATGGGCTTCCAGCCTGTCCTTGATGCAACGCGGCGCCAAATGGGCTGGCTCCTCGAGCAGGCGCCTGCGAGCGTCGACGCGATGTGGACCAAGTGGATCGAAGTGCGCGAGCAGCACGCCGCCAAGTTCACGCCCGTGTTTGCAAGTGGCGCAGCGACACTCTCAGGCACGACGCCCGAGAGCGACGACCTCGTTGAGCAGATGCTGCTGCACCTGCGCGAGCGCAACAGTCGCAGTCGTGATACAGCGACGCCAGTTGGTCACAACGACAGCAGCGCTGTAGTGGTGCCTGAGTACATTGCGATCGACCACGTCACGCAACAATCGGCAGCCGACAACACAGCCGCAGCTACGAGCAATCACAAGGACGACCAGGCGGTCGGACCCAACAGCAGCAGCGACGCTAACGCCATCGCGAGCGTCCCAGTCGTGCAGAGCGAACTCGCACAGGCGTACTGAGTGACGCATTCGCATGTCTATTCGCTGCACCATCAACCAGCATCATCGGCATGTATACATGACGTCTTCCCTCTCTTGCTTGTCTGTCAGTCTGTCTGCCTGCACATGTCGATGGCGCCACGCACTCCCATTGCTATACAATGTCCTTGACGCCCGACACGTGCACCAAGTCGCTACTAGTCTTCCCACCGCCACTACTTGTCACAGCGTGCTGGACGTAGATCGAGCCGCCGCTGCGCGTGACTTTGCCGACCGGATGGCGGTCGCAGCAGCCGCCGCCGTTGCGTGCGCGCCAGCAGCACACGAGCGAGTAGAGGTTCCACTTGGTCGGGACGTGCGCGACGACGTACCGGAATGCGTCGTCGGCGTTGCCGGCCTCGAACGGGTACTCGACCCACTCGTGCTTGCGCAGGCGCGGGTTGTTGTCGCGCTCGCCGATCATGTGGTTGCACGTGTTGAGGTACACGAGCGGCCGGTGCGTGCCGGCACGCATCGTCCATGCTGCGGCCGCGACCTCCATGTGGTAGTGGTGCATGAGCGAGAACCAGTCGCCGACGTCTTTCTTCTCGCCCTGCGCCCACATCTGCTCGCCGCTGTGGTCGTGCGAGAACACGCTCGTCCACGGTACGGCAGCCGTCGGGTCGAGGTTCACGTCGCTGTATATGAGTATAGCAGTGAGGAGTCAGACCCAATGGAGCTGCTCGCACAGCGTACGCATCGCCAGCAATGGCTTGACACACATGCAGCTACACGTGCAGCCACACACGCACAGACAGCGATCAAACACACGCCAGACGCACCGAAACTCCATGTAGTTGATGTCGGCCGTGCGCTTGTACGTGCGGCGGTTGAATGTGCGGTACAGGATCGTTGCACACAGGTTCACGGCCTCCTCCTTGACGCGGTTGTACGACGACTCGCCGGCAAAGATGATGCACAGACGGCAGTAGAGCTGACCCGAGTCGCTCTGGCGCTCAAACTCGAAAAAGACCTTGACGAGCCCATTGTGGTTGGCAATGTCCACTTCGGGCTGCACGAACACGGGTAGGCAGCGCCGCAGCCACGCAACCTCGGCGTCCGTCGCGCTCGAGCCGTACGACGTCGAGCCAGGTATGGACGGACTCCCGTTCTCGTCCATCGCACGGTACGCGAACGCGGTGTCCGCGTCGTGTGCAAGCGAAGCGATCGTAGTAGCAGCGGTGCGCGAACGGAAGCGAGGCGACCGGGCAGCAGCAGCTCCTCGGGTCGGCGACGCGTTGAGGCAATCGGGCACTCAATCGCACACACGAACGAGCAGGCGAGCGGGCGGACAAGCAGGCAGCAGGAGACGGCGACGCTTTGCGAGAGCCGATTCGATTGTGCACTGGCCACTTTGTGCGTCCAGTTCCCAAAATGCGATTATCCCGATGACCGGTTTACAAGGCAAATCCACAACTCACTTTCAGCAGCTCTCGAAATGGTCCACTAGCTATTCTAGCGAGTGTGCGAACGTGCCGCGTGCTCCTGACATCTGCACTGCATGCGTCGATGCCACAATCACCCACATGCGTCGATTCCAGACGCTGTTGTGCTCGATCGTCTACCTCCTTTTCGAGTTTGCAAGCCGAAGCTGGCTCCAGTCCGGCGCCGACTCGCCGCTGTAGCCGTAGTCAAAGAAGATCTCTTCGCCGCGCCGAATGTCCTGCGTCGCCCAGAACGCGATGCGGTGCTCACCGCCGACGCGAAAGACCTTGGGCATGCACTTGGGGTTCGCGCTCGCGTGGTTTGCAAACTTGCTCTTGTTGCCCTTGCGGATCGCGTCAACGACCGCGTCCTCGTTTGCGTCAAACAGGAAGCTGATCGCGTTCTTGTCGTAGATGCTGCCGCGCCGTTCGGCCTCCTCCTGCGAAATGATCGCGCCCTTGTACTCGTAGATAAACTCGCCGCGCTTGATCGGCTCGCGCGCAAACGCGCCCCAGCCGTGCGTCGTCGAGAACGACACGCCAAGCGTCTTGTGCTGCCCGCGCTGGAGGTTCACGTTGCAGCAAATACCGAGCGCGATCGCCGACTGGTGCTGCAGCGCCGCGTCATACGCGAGCACCGGCACTTCGCTCGCGCCGCACGTGAGACACACGTCCGGGTTGCACTCGCGCATCGCAACAAAGCACGGACACGCGTTCGTGCGGCAGTTGCCAAGGCTGCATCGACAGCCCTCGAACCTGCATCCACACAGTAAGTACGTACGCAGTCAGTTGCTAATTGCCGACATAGCAATTCTCTATACACGACACATACAAATCAGAAATGCCACACTAAACGCACCGATTGGGACAGTCGCGCGAGCACGAGCACGCCTTCTCGCACATGTGGTCGCGCGTGATGCAGGAGCAGCCGCCGTCCGGGCGGCACGGGCCGTCGTGGTTGCACGGCTCAAATTCGTGCTTCGACCCGCGCTCTTTCTGTCGCTGCGTGCGGTTGCGTTTCGCAACAACAGCATCGGGGTTTTTTGGCGGGCGGCCGCGGCCTCTCTTGGGTGGTGGGCAGGCGGCCGGCGCCGGCGCGTCAACAGGCGGCGTTGCAGCAAGCGCCTTCTGCAGCGCGTTGCGACGCTCGCGCTCGAGAAACAAGTGGACGTCGCAGCACGCAAGCGTCGGTACAATTGTCGCAATCGCACACGCACTGTCACCGACGGCGTCGCGCGCCTTTTGCAGCAGCACGCGCTCTGTCGCGCTGAGCGACTCGTGGAACCGAGTAGCTGCGTCGTCGTTGTCGTCGTTGGCGCAACCATCTTCGAGTTTGTGTAGTACGACATTGATGGCATCGGTGGCAACGGCTGCAACGGCATCGGAAGCGACCGCGAAGAGACCGCGAGCATCGTTCTTTCGCTCAGACGTACGACGGACCTTCCAGCACGTGGCACTGCACGCGCTGGCACTCGTGGCTTCGAACGCGCTCACTTTCGCTTCGACCATCGCGCAGTGCGAGTCGTCGAGGAACTCGGACTCGTCGGCACCGCGGGGCACAGATGGCGGCGGAGGACGTGGCGCACGATGCCCGCGGCTCCGCTCAACAGCTGGGAAGCTGTCGGCAAACGCAGTCGCGAGCGAGCTCACGCGCGTCAGCGGCCGCGCCGACCGGCGCTTCTCGAGCTGCAGCTGCGACTGCGCCGAGTTCGTCGACTCGTTTCCGCCTGCGCTGTTGCTGCCTTCGTCGTCATTATCGCCCGGCTCGCCAGAGTTGCTCGGCGACGCTGCCACAGGCGTGTCTGACGTCTCGGCGCTTGGCGGCGGCAATGACGACTTGACGTCATCCTCTGGCGCAGACGGCGGCAGCGGTAGCGACGGCTTGACGTCCTCTGGTGCCACAGGTGCCTCAACTGCGTCGCGACTCGCTGCGAGCGCAACGGGCGAGAGCCGCAGTGGCGGGTTAATCGGGTCAGCGCGCGCGCGTGGCTGCGGATGCTCAATGCCGTGCATCTGGCAGTCGTACGTGTAGCACATGCGGCAGTAGAGGTCGCGGTAGTGCTCCGACAGCGCGGCGTACGCATTTGCAGACCGCAGACCGAGGCGCCGCGTCCGTGGCTCGGCGTCGCGGCGCGCAAAGTTCGACTCGAAGAACGTCGGCGGCGGCGCGAGGCGCTCGGCGAGTGGCTTTGCTGCGGCGGCAGCTGGCGCGTCAAGGATTGCAGCGTCGCGGAAGAGCGTCATGACCTGCGCAAACGTCGCGTCGGGCAGTGCAGACACTGACTTGTCAGGCTGCTGCTGTACTAGCAACAGTGCTCTCGCGTCGTCTATGCGCTGTGCTGCGCGGCGCTTGGAGTCATAGTCGCGCGTGAGCTCATCGTACTCGGCACTGGCGCGCGGGAAGCCGCAGACGCGCTGGAGCGCGCGAAATACCTGCGACGATCGACCACACGCGCGCACGACGAGTCGCAGCAAGTGCTCGCTCACTTCGTCGTCGAGGCAGCTGCGGTCGCACGCCTCTTGGTGCCGGATGCGCTCGTACTGCTTCACGTCAATCTCCTTCCCGCTCTCGTTGTCGCCAAAGTACGGGACGTACCGCAGAATCAAGTCGTCCTCGACGCGCACACTGCGTTCAATCGCAACGTACGTCGTCGACCGGCTCTGCATGTGGAACTTGCATACGCGCACGGCGAGGCTCGGACGCGTCGGTTCGCTGCTCTTGCCACCGCCGTCGCTGGTGCCGATCGAGTACCGCAGCGCCGCATGTTCGCACTCCGAGAGCACGGCCGGGACCGCCATCTGCCGGATCAGCGACCGCTCGACCGGCGACACGTCAAGTGTATGCATCGCGTCTAGTGCGACCCACACAGGACACCAACAGCAGTAGCGTGAGACGACCGCCCTGTAAGCTACCCATCCAGCTACACGCCATCGCATTCTAACAGCCAACAGCTAGCCATACAAACAACCCTACAAATCGATAGACAGACTGACAGCTAGACGCAACGTACTTGAGAGATCGAGTGGCCGCGCGCGGTGCACTGCGTGGTCGCGGAGCAAGTTGCGCACTTGCGCGCGCATGTCCGACAGGATCGCATGTGTCTTGACGCGGTAGCACGCGCTCAGCTTTGGGAGCTCCTGGTCTTCGAGCGCCTGCACGCGCGCGTCCATCGCCTCTTGCGCGTCGTCACTCGTGTCGGCATCGACCGATTCGCTGGCGTCGCGCTCGTTCAACGACACGAACGCGCACTTGGACTCGAGCTCGCCGGTCGCGTCTGCAGCGATGGCAACAGTAGTAGCAAGTAAGTCTTTCAGTCAGGCGTCGATGACTACTACGACACACATAAACAAGCCTCGCTTCACAAGCAAGCACAATACTTACCAAACGCGGTCAGTGGCGGGTCGACCGTTGACAGGAGACACGGGCGCGCTTCACCCGGCAGCAAGTTCAGCGGTACCGCGTCAAAGTAGCACTGGCGCCACGACGTGTTGTGGATGACCGTGTTCGACATATCGCGGCGTGTGCGCAGGATGTCGGACACGATCTCAACTGGCTCGGTCGGCTTGGCAGCTGCTGCTGCTGCTGTCGAGTACTGGCCGCGGTGCTTGCGCTGTTCGCTCTTCTTGCTGCCACGCGCCGCGCGCTTCCGTTTGCGCTTGTGCTTCCTCGCCGGCGCGGCCGCGTCGCTGTCGCTGTCGTCGTCGTCGCTCGAGTACGTGTCCAGCAGCAGCGCATAGTCCTCGTCACTGTCGTCGCTGTCGAGGATGCGGATCGCTTCGCGGACTGTCGTGCGCGCACGGGCTGCACGCTCGTGGCGCTTCGAGTCGAGCGGCACTAGTGCTGGCGCGTGCAGTTTGCTCGTCGTGGCAGCTGCAAAGCGCCCGCCAATGCGAAGCTGTGCAGGTGGCATCGTCGTCTCAAAGTCCAAGTCGGAATCGTGCGGCCGCGATGGCGGTTTAGTGGCGGCTACGTGTGGAGCTGAACGGGATGCAGAGGCCACAGCTGTAGCCGCTGCTGTCGCTGTCACTGTCGCTGTAACCGCTGCTGTCGCTGTCGCTACTGCTACAACTGCTGCTGCTGCTGCTGCGGTAGCCACGACTTGCGCGGGCTGAGGCGGCGGGATGCGCCACACCAGCGATGGCGTACTCCAGTCGAGTGATGTCGCCTTTGGAGCTGGCACGGTCGGCTTTGGCTTCCCACTCGACGCCGCAGCAGCAGCAGTCGGTGCGTCAGGCTTTGTAGTCGGCAGTACAGGCTTCACTGCTGACACGACAGACTTTGCTGCTGACACTGGATGCTTGATTGCTGACACTATAGGCTTTGGCTTGGCGCTTGCTTTGTGCGACGCTCGCTGTGTCTTCTTGTGGACGCGCGCGTGCAGCATCTCGAGCGCACGCTGCTGCGCCTGCAGCTCACTGAACGAGAGCGACTCGGCGAGCGAGCGGCGACTCCGACGCTCTGTTCCCCACATGCTGTCGCTCACATCAATCGGCGTCGCGACGGTCGCGGCCGCGACTTCCACTCGCTGCTTTTTCACTGGTGGTGCGATGCTTGTAGCGCTCACGTTCTCGTTGCCAGCAACGACGCCGCTTATTAGACTGCGCGCAGCCGCCTCTTCATCAGTGCTCTCGTCCAACTCGATTGCCTCGGCGACCGATACGCCAACTGCGAGCGGCATGCACACACAATACGACGGTTTGGTCAGGATTGGTCGTGGCAAGACAATCACAGGTGTTTTTGGCTCTGTCACGACGGCTGTGGTAGTAGGTACGAGTATATCTGAACAGTTATAACGAGCGTGCGCCCTACCTGCAGCCATATCTGTGCTCAGTAATGCACGTGCGCACACACGAGTCGCGGAGCGCTTCACCACGGTCGCCTCTGCTTTGGCGCTTGTTTGGCTTTGCGTGTGTGCGCCAAACATAACGAACGATCTAAATTGTTTTGCCCACCGCATATATTTCAGAAATATACAGACAAGACTCTCATTAGTGTGCATCGTGATTGACAAATATTATTGCAAACACGAAGAAAGACACACTACAACAAACTACAGATACATCTCACACTTGCGGCAAAGCACTCACCACGACAATGACAAAAACATACCGTCTCAACGCTGACCAATGCGCGTATCATACGCACTACAAACTAAAAGCTTCTGCATGGTATTGCTCATCCGAAGTGTGAAATTGTGCGCACGCATAGCGTTCTTACTGCAGAGAATCCTCGATTGGAGGCATCTCGAATATGCTATGAACCCAGACGTTGCTCTTGCTCATCCGCAGCAGAAGACATCGATCGCAACGAGTGCTCGATTTCGCAAGAAGTGTGGTTATGGTGAAGCCCTAAACTGCATATACCAAGAAACCTCTGAGGATTGATAAGTTTAATGGTGCACACTAATGAAAATGGTATCTGCACAGCGAAAGAAAAGTGTCACTGGCCATTTTTCCTGATCGTTTTTCGTATCCACTAATCATTGATCAAGCAATCGAGCATTATCGAATCAACATTTGGACAGCAAATCCGCAACATTGTTACTTTTTTCTATTCTAGACCGCGTGAGTGGCTGTCAAGAGTTGTGTGGATTCTCTTCATCGCTCAACTTGTGTTCAAGTGCTGTCCACACTATTATGATATCAAAATATGTGCGGACTCGCGCAAGATATTTTGTGACTATCAGGTTCACTGCAACAACTGGTTGACTATCTGGTTCATTGCATCAACTGTATCAACTCTCCGACCTCTCTTAATTCTTGTATAGTCAATTTTGGCTAATACAACGCCGCTATATTTAATTCAGCCTCTGTTTTAAGCTGGTTTAAAAAAAATAGTGCAGAATTTTATCCAACGAGCCGTTTGCCGGGTGCTCCCGAGGCTGTCCGACCCTGCACCGACGCATCTAGTCAGATAGATGTTGAAAATATGTATGGGTCGTTGCAAAATTTAAGTCATTGCATATCATTCGCATATTTGCCACACCTCCGACCGACTTCCGACCAATCACATCACGACCACACGAGTCGCACATGTCGATGGGCATCGATAGTCTTGCGCCTACCAACACCAAAAAGGCGAAGGACAACTCGGTCAGGTCGTTCATTTTGTTTTTGCGGGACGAGGGAGGAGCGTGGAACCACAGTGCACAGCTTGGTTGCACTGCTTGACAAGTTTGGCTTGCATCTTGCGTTCAAAGATGGAAGGGGAGGAAAGCCACTGGCTTGCCACTCTGTGATGCTGTACTTCAGGCAGGTGAAGAACTGGTTGCTGGATTAGCATCCACAACACCGAGCAGCTGTGGAAAGCCGCCTCCTGAAAGTGTGGCGGACTCTCGAGAGGTACTGCACGAAACGAGAGTCTGGCGGGTTCACCAACAAAGCGACAGCGTGTACAAAGAGTGATTTGCGCCGAATAGTCGTGTATATGTATACGAAAGCTTCCACCCCGACTGACCACTAACATGCTGCCTTGTTGAGTGTGCTTTGGTACCAATTCATTATTGATATTCTATCAGGTTCATTGCAACAAGTGTTTGTGCGAGCGACTATGTGAATAGTCACCATATCATATATCGAAAAAATGTGATTTGTACTCCCGTGACATGTAGATATCGCGTACTAAATCAATTCATTGGTCATCAGGTGTTAGAGTTCGTTAACGTCATGGCTTCTATTGAAGTTAAATAATGTGTGAATATTGAAATATCAGTCACCATTTTGGTTTTCCATACGCTCAGAACGAATAATACGTTTTGATTAACGACCGTTTGTACAGCAGAACAGCTGTGCTGTGGCAGACCTGTGGCTCTGCGAACTTGTATGTAGAAAAATCGTCGATTTTTTGTACTGATGTATAGAAAAGTGTCGATTTGCATGAATCATATGCTAGAAACTATGTAATTTACTTCGCTATTCTACAAACCGGCGGGAAAATCTGCAGTACACATCCCTATCCTGTTACGTCATGAGATTGCAGTCTCCTGTTCAATGACCTCACTTTTTATTTTTGTTGCCAATGATTGCTCATTTTAACTGCAATTTATTTAGCGCGGTTGCGACGATCATCACCGTCATCACAAATTTCTCCCCTCCGTTGATGATTACCTAAACTATTGTAGCCATCGCTTCTGTCATTTCCAAAGCTGGTCCTTGTAGTCGACGGCCAAGTGGTTGACTTTGAAAACTGCAACGCAGTGGTGACTCGCCATCGTCTCGTTGACGGAGCGTCCTCATGACGAAATTTCCGGGATGAGGGAGACGCAATTTGGCCACGAACCCGTTTAACCAGATAATGTAGCGAGCAAAATAAGCTACAGTTTGTGCTGGTTTGAATTTTTTACGAGCACGTGCTCCGATCTCTCATGGGTGGTCTAGAGTATGACCTATGGGATTTTGATTTAGCTGACTCTTGACAGAGGTGACGGCAGATATGTCTTGGCAGTTGCGCGAAGGACAAACGCAGTTAGTCAATTTACTGGCCGAATTGTCGTTTGACATGGAAAGCACGCGAAACAGAGCGCTGTAGTAGACCAAGCATTGAGGTCAAAAACACCACACTCATGAATAGATGAGCTGGGAAAATACATCGTACTCATGTTGCAATCTCTTTTGCTGCTCATTGGTAAGGCAAACACACGCCCCCCTCCACGTGCCATTACAGTTAATCGTGCTGGCCGTAGTGTATAGTGTCTTCGTAAGTTGCTGTTGCTGTTGTAGCCACGAACCGTGATTGACATTTGCGGTACTTTTTCAACGGATATTATATCCATCAATAGCACAATTGGAATGACATTCCTGTTTTGTGTTTTGTCAGCCAAAAAATACATTAATCTATATCACAAATGTGTTTAATATGTCTACCCAAATTCATTCCAATTACATACTACTTTACATTTGTGACCACCATAGTTTCTGTTGTCCTAACTGTTGTTCTTGCAAGCGCTATACTTTTTTGTAGTGGTACGTAATCGCGTTCGTCGTTTGTTGTCAACAAATAGTGATACATGAAGCCGTATGCTTGCTGTTTCCACGTCGTGTAACACGACCTTTCACTCACTGTCACCCACCTTCGGGTTTCTCCTTGTCCGTCTTGGATATCGTTTATCACTTCCTCATGTCGTAGTCGGAGAGCGAAAGTTGAATCCGTGCATGCCAGAAGCATATAACCTTGATCTTGTTTGCCTGCACATTGTTATGCGCCTTATTGAGCACATGTAGCTGTTTATTGACGTGTGCTGTTGCCTCCTCAACGCTCCTGCGCCTTGTTGGTGAGCCGAACACACGCTCCCACCCGCGCAATCTCGCGCTAGTTACATTTGCTGTTGACCACATATCGCTGTTATGTTCGCTCACTTGGTTTGACCAAATAACAACTCGTTTTGTGGACTTCCGCAAACCTATCCATTCAGTCAAATTCATCATCATCAAATACATCCAAATATGATAAGTTCATGTAAAAGTTGGTTGTACTGAGAGTGAGTGTATATCACAGCAATGACAATTGGAATTGATACCGTTGCAAGCTGATAATTGTTATATCTAGGGTGTCCAGCAGCAAGCGCTGTCATCTTAAAACGGAATATTACGTTTGTGTTTACGCAAATTGTTTTTTATCTGTTGCTTGCTCACAATAGTTAAGTTAGGCGGACAATTACGATTGAGCTGTTAAGCTGGACTCATGTTTTAACGTTTGCTCATCGCTAATTTGTAGCGGAAAATATATGATTCACGTATAGACGAACAATGTCTCGTCTTAGGTTTAATGAAGATGTCATCTCTAAGTATGTTACAGGACACTCGGCGCATGTCTTCAACAAATATTACAACACGGCAGTTCCAAACTTGCGCGAGGATAATCGGAGGTGAATTGCGTTAGTATGAAGTGCTTGTGAGCGGAGCCCCATCATTATGCTTTATGCCTTGTGTGTAATCGACGACACCAGCTCGAATCGATGATGTGACATTGAAAATCAACTTGAATTAATGTTAATGTCAGGTCGGACAGTTCCAATCTTGCTGATTGGCTGAATATAACAATTGTAGGCATACTCATGTAACTCTCGTTCAAATTAGCAAGTATCCCTTACAGTGATGTCGTTTGTGTATTAATCGGAAATACTAACATTAAGGTCATTCATTTTTTTGCTTATTCAACAAGACGCGATGTCAATATTCAAAGAAGTAAAAGAACGCGCACGATGAACTGGGTGAGCTCGTCGCTGCAACTCGCAGGCACGCTGCTCGAGTCCGTCGACCAGCACGCCGCGCTCACGCTCACAGGTGTGTGCAAGTTGTATCCGTACGCATTACGATGCATGTGGCTGCGACGACCAATGCTCTTTGATCTGCGAGCTAGTGCAGACGACTAAATTCACTCACACACAGGCGACGAAGGATCAGGCGACGAAGAAGAACACGCGTCGAGCGACGAGGGGCTGCTTTCGACGCTCAAGAGCCGCATATCGCACGCGACCGACGCGGTGTCTGCAACTGCAAGCAGCATCGGAGATAGCGCCGACGAAAGCGAGCTGCAGACCAGCGACGCAGACCGTGACACGCAGCAGGTGCGTTTGTCACTACATCATGCACACACACACTCGTCTAGCGCTCTTGACAATCTAGATCTTGGCACGACGATGCTGTAACTTATGTACATACGTGAATGTGTCAGACCGATGGATTGCTCGATGCAGCACGCGTTGTACGCTCGCCACCGAGCTCGACGTCGAGTCGACGCAGCACAAACTGGGCAGCTGCCACGCCGTCGCCGCCGCGAAGCTCGTCGAGTGCTGCTGCAGCGTCAGTGTCAACTGACGACGAGTGCGCGCGTCTGCGCAAAGAGCTCGCGCGCCTCAAGACCGACGCACGCGCCAAGGACAAAGCGCTGAGCGCCGCACAGAAGCGCCTGCGCGTGTGCGAAGACGAGCTCGAAGCACTTGCAAACGAGTGCGCTGGCCGCGTCGCCGACGTCCACAAACAGGTGCGTTTGCTTTCGTTTGATTGCGTTTGATTGGGGTTTATTGCGTGTGTTTGCGTTTTATTACTATTGCTATAGGCCGCAATGAAACGATACAATAGTACACTGAACGTTGTCTACTGCCACGCCAGCTCGCACGCGTGCGCGAGGCGAAAGACGCCGATGAGCAGCACTTTGTGCACGCGCTCGCGCTCAAAGACGCGCAGGCGCAGACCGCCATTTGCGAACTCGACGCGTTGCAGCAAGCGAAGCAGCTGCAGGCCGACGAGCTCGCAGCTTTGCGGGCGCAACTCGCAGCAGCCACCGATTCGAAAGAGAGCGAGTGGACGAGCGCAGCTGCCGCTGCAGCAACTGGCGACGGCGCAACGACGCGCGTGCAAGCGCTGCAAGCCGAGCTCAATGAAACGCTCGCAGCAAACGCGCGTCTCCGCCAGTCGAACGACGCGACTCGCACGTCGCTGCTGGCGCGTCAGACGCAGCTCGAGCGCGCAAACGCTGAGCTCGCAACCGACGTCGCGCGGCTCGAGCGTGAAGTCGCGAGCAGTCGCAGTCGCTCAGACGTGTCAGCTGCTGCAGCTGGCGCGAGTACGTTCGAGGCGCCAGTAGCGCCGGCGCTCAGTGATGACTACCGACGCGTCCAGCAGACACTCGTCGCGACCAAGAAAGCGCTGAACGATGCGCTTGCGACACGTGCAACACAGCAACAGGAGCTGCAAATGGTCCGGGACGAGCTACAACATACGAAACAGACGCTCGAGTTAAGCGAACAGCGCGCTGCCGAGGTGCAGTACGTCGCGCAGCGCGAAGCCGATGCACTACGATCCCAGCTGAGCGCTGCTGCCTCAAGCCACTCGGGCACTGCGGCGACAGACGCGCGGATTCACACGCTGACCGACCGACTCGTTGCGAAGCAGGAGGCGCTCGACGCACTGCGCAGCAAAGCAGCGACGCTCGAGCTGCGACTCGTCGACGCTCTGAGTCGCAGTCAACAGGCGGAAGCCCGCGCTGCGGAGCTTGAGCGCAACGGCGGCGTATTGGACGTCGAGATGGCGGTGCCAGTCGGCAGTAAACGAACTGGACTACACACGCGGCCGAATCGCATGGCGCATCTGATCTCGCGCGTCGCGCCGGTCGTCGAGCGCAGCAGGCGCGTCGTCTCGGCGCTCGACGTGCTCGACCGCTGGCTCTTGTTCCTCGGCCGCGTGTTTTTGCGCTTTCCGTTTGCGCGGCTCGGGTTGCTCTGCTACGTTGCGCTCGTGCACTGCTGGGTCTTTGTCGTCCTGAGTTTCCACACGAGCCACTTGAGCGAAGAGATGCAGACGCAGCATGCGGGTGCAGCAGCAGCTGATGACGACCAGCTCTTCCCATCGCACTGATAGGCGTGAAATGGAATAATGGATGTGCGAAATATGAATGTTGGAAAGTGAAATATGAGGAAATCTTATACATACATTCCTACGTGTGCACATGTCGCAGGACCGTACGCTCGTATTTTCGTATTTTGACGCCCATCGAAGCTTTTTGCTACATCCACGATGGCCGCACGTGTGGCCGTGATGGCCGACCGCACGCCGGCGCTCGCGGACGAGACGGCCACAGGTCATGCGCGCAAGACGAAGAAGCTCGTCGCCGGCGCACTCTCGGGCATGATCTCGGCACTCGCGTTCCAACCACTCGATGTGCTGCGCACGCACCAGCAAGGCGCGTTCGGCGCGAGCAACCCCGACTCGGTCTTCCAGCACGTCCTCGATGCGCCACTGCAGCAGCAGCAGCAGACCGCTGGACGTGAACAGCTATTGACGCGCATGCGCGCAATGTGGCGCGGCACGTCGCCGACGCTCATCCGCGTGGCCGGCGGCGCAGGACTCTACTTCACGACGCTCGATCACTGCCTCAGTGCGTTCCCGACGTCGGCCGTGAACACGTTCCTCTCGGGTGCGTTTGCGCGCACGTTTGCTGGCTGCGTCATGTCGCCGTTCACGATCGTCAAGGCACGCATGGAGTGGCAAGCAGCTGGCACGTACACGAGCAACCGGCAGGTGTTCCAGCACGTGCTGCGCGACGAGGGTGTGCGCGGACTGTACCGCGGCATGGTCCCGACGCTGATCCGCGACGTGCCGTTCTCGGGGCTCTACGTGCTGCTGTACACGCGCCTCAAGGCCGCGCTCGAGCGTGAGTGCCCGAATGCACCAAACTACAGCGTGCACTTTGCGAGCGGCGTCGTCGCTGGCGTGCTCGCAACAACGGTCGTGCACCCAGCCGACGTCCTCAAGACGCGCATGCAGCTCGCGATCGTCGCGAAGAGCGCCGGTGGCCACGTCACGACGGTGCGCAACGCGCTGTCACTGCGCGAGACCGCGCGCAAGATCCTACAGGATGACGGCTGGCGCGGCTTTCGGCGCGGCATCGTCCCGCGCGTGCTCAAGCGGACACTCTCGACCGCTGTTACGTGGACGATCTACGAGCAGCTCTCTATCCGATGAGCGGCGCAACAGCAAGTCAATGGATGTGTGTATGTACGACCACGCCAGCTAGTCCAAATTCTGTTAGAAGCTAGTCCAAGGTCTGTTAGAAGGAAGACTAGGACCGTACGAATCAAAAGGGATACAGGACCGACTACTTGCAGAGCGCGAGCGCTTCAAGCGAAAAGCTGCGTGCATGGTTGCTGCTGTTGGCCAAGCTTGCCGAGTTCTACGCTCATTGGAATGATTCTGACACAGTAAACCGAGTAAACCGAGTCCCAGGTATCAGGTTCGAAATGGTGTGTACCCACCCAGGGCACTACACGCGTTGGACACACGAAGAGGACGCAGAGCTCCTTCGACTCCATGCAATCCACGGGAACGCGTGGTTCGTCATCTCCGAGTGCATCGAGAGACGATCGTTTGCAGCATGCACATCACGGTATGCAAGGATGGTACGGCAAGGAGCAATCAACCCAACTACAAGTGCATAGCTCTACCGACACATACACACAGATACACACACCATGTATTTGCCAGTCAGTTAGCGCATACTGCAAGTGCCCCACTGATGATGCCCTATGTATCTGTCATTCTGTCGCTCTCTACGACTACCGTGTGATGATCGGCGTGAACGACGAGAACGGCTCGCGCCGACTGCTGTGTGACGAGCCGTTCAGTCCGTTAGGCGATGTGCTACTGCCGTTCAGTCCGTTAGGCGATGCGCTACTGCCGTTCAGTGGCGCGTCGCTGTCACTGTCGTCGTCGCTACTGTTGTCGTATGCAGCCGCTCGTGAGCCGTTCAGACCGGTCGAGCCATTCAGCTGCGCGACTGAGACGCCAGCTGCTGCTGCTGCTGCGCTGCCGTTCAGACCGTTTGGCGTCGCAGCAGCAACGTACTGGAATGCACTCGCACTATCCTGCTCATAGTCGTCGAACGAGAACGTCACGTCTACACGCTCGACGTCACTGTCCTGTGGCGTCGCTTCGACACTCGTCTCAACACTCGTCGCCTTTGCGGCCTTTTGCTGCTGGAGCTTCTGCTCAAACGCCATCTGCGCTTCGAGCGCAACGGCTTCGACGTCGTCGCGCACGGCGTCGCCAAAGTCGTGGACTTCGCGCAGACAACTCGACGCGCTGTCAAACGCGAGTGGAATCGACCCGAGCGCGCCGTCAAAGCGGTTCTTGCGCACGTCGAGCTTGGACGCGCCGCGCGTGCGCTGAAGAATCAAGACGTTGTCGGCCTCTTGCGTCGCTTTTGCCGTCCCAAAGACCGACGAAAGCGTAAGGTCGACGTCCTCCTGCTCCTTCCGCGGGTGGATCACGAGCGTCAGGTGGACGTTCTTGGCCGATGCGAACTTGCGAAACTTGTCGAGCGCCGCGTCCTGGCGCTCAAACTTGTCAAAGCCACGGCCCTGGCCGGCCATCATGAACTGGATGTTGTCGAGCAAGACGTGCTGCACGTCGTACGCGTACACAGCGTACTCCATCGCATCGAGCACTTCGTCGACGTCCGTGCTGCCAAAGAACCGCATAAAGTACATCGGTAGCGCTTCAAACTTGTCGGCCGCGGCCTCGAACGCGGGGATGTCGGCGTCGAGGCTTCGGCCCGCGAGCTGCGTGAGCATCTTGTGCATCAGTCGCGTGTTCTTGATCTCGAACGAGCCCCAGAGCGTGCTCACGCCCTGGCCACACAGGTCAAGCGAGAGCTGGCTCAGCAGCGTCGTCTTGCCACAGCCCGTTGGGCCAGTGAGCACTGTGACTTCGCCCATGCGGTGACCCTTGAGCAGTCGGTTCAGCGACGGCAGCGACCGCGACTGCACGCCACAGGCACGCAGTGGGTTCACGATCTCGTCAAACACCTCGCGCCGCAACTCGTCAAACGTCGTGATCTGACTATGGGGGATGCGCTCGGCCGCGTTAACGATCTTTGCGAGGTCTAAGCCACTTAGTAGCGCGTCGTTTGCGTCCTTGACCGTGTTGCTAGCGGCTGCCGATGGCCGCACGATGTAGCACCGCGTGACGCCGATCTTCGCGGCAAACTTGTCGACGTTCGCTTGGCCGGACGCGTCGTTGTCCATCCAGAGGTAGATCTTGTTGAAGCGCTCGAGCAGCGGCAAGACGCTCGGCGGCAGCGACGTGCAGCCGTTCGGGAGCGACACGGCCGGCAGACCCGTTGCTTGGTACACGGCCATGGCATCAAACTCGCCTTCGGTGATCACGAGTTCGTCGGACGCAGTCGGCACGGTGTTCCAGCCGAAGAGGCCCCAGCTCCCGCCTTTCGGCACGAGGCGCTGCTTCGCCTTGTCGTCCACGGCGCGGAGTTTGAGGCGAATGACGTTGAAGAGGTTCTTGTCGCCCGCTACGGATGCTGCGTTAGCGTCACCATCCGTATCGCAGATGACGCCCATCGCATCGAGGTCGTGCTGCCGCGCCATCCACGGAAACGAGATGCACGTCGCGGCCACCAACTCGCCATTCGCATCCCGGAACGGCTGCTCGATCGCGCCGACACCGTACTTCTGCAGCACGTCGCGCGTCAACCCACGCGTCTCGGTCAAGTACGTGAGCACGGACGCAAACGCCGGGTCCTCGAGCAAGTTCTGCTGGATCGCCATCGCCTTTGCGTTATCGAGCGCCTGGATCACTTTGATTGGCGCTGCGTCTGCGATGCTGTGACTGTTGTGGCCGCCGTGCATCGCGCCTTCCATGGAGCTGACACTGACGTTGCTCTGGAGCTGGTCATCGCACCAGATGTATCGAAGTGAGATAAAAGTGAGTGGGCATGCCATGCACGACAAACGAGTCAGTGTGCTGCATGCATGCGCTCGCTACCTTGCTCTTGAAGTCGAACCAGCTGCCGGCTGCGCCGCAGCGGTGGCACTTGTACACGCCCTGCGCCTTGTGCACGTACAGCTTGAAGATGTTGTCGGCCTTGCCGCGCGTCGGGTGGCAGAACGGGCAGTCGCGCACGATAAAGTGCGTGTCCGTCTCGCGCGCTACGAGCTTCTTGCGTGCGAGGAACGTTGCGATCTCCTGTGGGTCCTCGAGCTGGTAGTAGCTCGACACGTACGTGTTGCGGTTCGCCTGTGTGCCAGTCGAGAGATAGCGGAGACCGTCGCATGTGTGGTTGCGGCGAGCACGCGCAGCAGCAATCGCATGTACATGCGCCAGTGATGATGAAGATACTGAGGATGCGGGGCTGCCGTGCATGGGTGCAACACTCGAGTGCACTGCAACTGCAGGGGAGCGCATCGCGAGCGCGTGCACGCAGCGGCGCGAGCTGCGGACGCCGAACGCACGCATCTTGATAACTTCTTTGTCGCAGTCGGCTGCGACCCTCGCCAATCACATTTTTGCATTATTACCATTTTAGACACGTCGTGGTTCGGGACAGCTCGGGACAAGGGCAACTGTTCTGTGAGACTATGATTCTGATTCTGACTCAGCAGCTCTTGCGCGAAGTCGGACAAGCTGGCTTGTCAGACATTGCACCACCTCGAACTGGTGAACTGTGCTGAGCGGTACGTATGGGTCGAGTGCCATGAACATCGCCTCACAACGCAACGCGTCCAGCTTGTAGCGATCTCCAAGTAGAAATTTCAATGTATCTCTCATTCTCGTCTTGCCTCGCTTGCTCGACGTCTCAACTGCCTCGCTCTCGACCTCTGGATTTGCCAACCTCTTGTGTGCTCGCTGCCTATAAACTATCGGCTTCCGCTTGCTACTAGACACAGAGGCACGCCACCTCAGCTAATGCGCAGCTTCTTCTCGTTCCCGAGCAGGTGCTTGATGTCGAGGATGTTGGCGTACGAGAGTGCGTCCTGCACGACGTACTCCATGAAGCCGGCCTCGCTCTTGCAGTACTTGCCCGGCTCGCTCTCGTCCACGAGCAGCACGCGACCAAAGTTCCCTTCCGAGAACACGCGGAGATTGCGCTCAAAGAGGCTGCGGCTCGCCTTGGCGTCTTTCAGCTCTTTGATCTCGGGCAGGTAGTTGTTCGCACGCAAGACTTGGTCGACGCGCAGGTCGTCGCCGCCCGCGTGCGACATGGCGGTGGTCGTGTGCTTGGACGCCCCTGTAGCTCTTGATTTCGAGTGCACAGACGTGCGTTTGCTCTGCAGGAGCCCCATCGCGAGCGCCTTGCGCGTCGGGTACGCGAACTTAACGGGCTCGCCCGAAAAGCCATTGTCATGGAAGAGGTAGTCGCCGGCGAGCTGCACGCGGCCGCTCGGGCCCGACTGGTACAGTTGCTGCAGGATCGAGCCGATTGAGCAGTGCGTCGGCGCAATATCGTCGACGAGCGCGTCCGTGTCGAACGGGTCGATCCCGAGCGCCTCGAGCACGACAAACACGTCCCAGCCGACGACGAGGTACCGCTGCTGAAGTAAGTGCACGAGGCCGTTGTCGATCGCGTGGCGGTACGGCGTCGTGAGCAAGAGTGAGCTCACGAGCGCGCCGCTGAGCGTGAGGAACGACAGGATCACAAACAGGTCGCAAATGATTTCGTTGCCCCAGAACTGCGCGATCTCGGGGAAGCCGCCGTAGACGCCCTGTTTGTAGAACGGCTGCGGCGCCATGAACGTCGTGCTGTCGTTAAGTGTGAGGAAGAAGAAGAGAATGACACAAAGCAGTAGGCTGTAGAGCTTGTAGCTCATGAACAGCGCCGCGGCGTCAATGTACCACTCGATGGTTTGCCGCACGCGCGGCCGCACGAGCTTGAGCGTCTTGAGGCCGCGCAGCGCGAGCTTTGCTGCGACGCGCAGGAGTGAGTGGAGCGCGCACATGAGCCACGTGATGCGCGTGAGCGCCGAGCACAGGAAGACAAAGTTCTCGGGGTTCACTTGCTTGTTGAGCATCCACGTGCCCATCTCGAGCACGATGTACGTCATGCGGAGGTTCGCAAGTGCCTCCAAGATGCTCAGAAATATGTACAGCCAGTGGTTGAGCCAGACGTCCGAGGCCATGATGAGCGAGCCCTTGAACCGAATGACCGCGTTCTCGTCGTCCGTGAGTGCTGTCGCGAGCGACATGCTCGGGAAGAGGTAGCGCAGGATGCGCAGCTCCTTGAGGAAGCGCGCGGCCTTGGGCAAGTACAGCACGCCTTTCGACTGTACGACAGCAGCGAGCACGCCGCTCGCAATGAGAAGGATCGTTACGACGCCGTACGCGACGACGACGATGCTCACGAACCAGCCTGTGTTGTCAACTGCGACAACGACGTCGGCAGCTTGATCGACCGGCTCGACCTTGAAGAGTCCCCACTTGTTGTCGCTATTGCGCAGGAGCGGCACAGCGAGGCACTTGCTGCTCTGCACCTCGACGTGGTAGCCACCGCCGGCCCAATACGACTGGTGGACCATGAGGTCCGTCATGTATCGGAACGTGCGTTCTGGTCGCCCGAGACACTTGAGAAACGGCACGCCGGGCTCGCCAAAGTCGCGCTCGACACCGACTTGCGCGAGTCGATCGAGCTGGAGGTCGTCAAAGTGACTCATGATGTGCGCGTGGCACGCCGTCGCATTCTGTTCAAATGTCTGCATGCAGCTGTCGACCCAATCGCGTCGGATGTTCACGATCTCGCATTGCGGTGCCGAGATGCTGTAGAGGAAGATCTGCGCGCGGCGCGCACCAGTACCCCAGAAGTCGTCGTAGTTGAGCGTCATGACCGTCGCGTTCATCGAGTTGACGCGCATGCACGTGCTGCGGTCCTCGCCAAGGTTGTCTGGACTGCGGCGCGGCGCCGAGAAGAAGCGGTAGTGGTTGCCGACGTCCGGCAGGTTGACGAGCGTCTCCATGTCGATGAGGTCGCCGCGGACGATGCGGTAATTGATGCGACCCTCTATCAGTCGCGAGCGCACGAGGTCGTAGCGACCCGTGACGAAGACCACGACCGGGTTCTCGCGCAGCCCCGTAAAGAGCGTGAGCAACGTCGACGCAATGTTCACGAGCAGGAGCACGAGTCGCCGCGGCCCCCATCGCCGACGAGCACCTGTGCTGGAAGACGATAACGGCATCGTCGATCAGGGCAGCACGTGATCACAGGTTCGATAGTGATGCCAAACGAAAAAGCAGGTAACGAGCTCGAAACCTGTGTCTGGCCGAGATTTGTGAGGTCTATTTTGGTGCACTGAGTAACCTCCAGTGTATGAAGCAACACCTTACGTAACGATTCTCAGGAAATACCAAGTGCAGAAGGCGAGGTATGCCGGTGAAAAGGTATTGAGGACGGCCCTGCTTTTCAGCGAGGCGAAGAGAGAGAGCGCAAGGTCAGAACGGAGGTTGGTGTTGAGGCGACATAAGGACCCGAAGAAGCGAACAGGTTGATTGATAAAACTCAGTTTGTCGTATTGCTCGCTTGAGTTTAGCTCAAATACTCGTCCTCACCAAGTCAAGATGTGTGCATATTGCCATTGCGACTCGATCAAGCATCTGTCCGACTGGTACGCCGTACTCGCGTCTTTGCTAAGCACGTTGTCTTTGTGACGACTCCGATCAATGTCATTCTCCAACTTACAAACCATCTGAAAAGCCTTCCAAGACTCCAGTGCAGCGAGAACTCTCGTGACCATGCTGCCGATCTACCGCCTCGCTGTGCTCTCACTGCTACTGCTCGCACCGTCGTCATTGGCTTCCGATTCCACGTTTTACACTGCGACCTCTAGCAGCACGGCGGCGACCGCTACCATGCCACTTCCACCTGACCGCGAGTTCGTGGGCAACAAATCGTCTCCCGACCGTGGTCGTAAGGGCGGCTTTGTGCTCAAGGGCGCAGGCGGCCGTCTGCAGCTGTGCCCCACGGGTGACTGCACGCAGTCGATCATCGACGTCTCGATGCACCACCTGCACGAAGTGACTCCAACAGGAGGTGTCGTGACCGACCGTCGCGTCAAGAACATTGCAGACGTGAGCGTCAACTGGACGTCGCCCATAACAGCGCTGAGTGCCGAGGGCGTGAATGTCACGTCGAGCACGTTTGCCGCCAACCTGACGCTCGACGGCGTCGCTACGCCCGTGACGTACAAAGCACAGGTGAGTTACTACCAGAACAATGGCACGGCCAAGAACGGCGAACAAGTCATCGATGTGCCAGCGGGCGGACTCAAGTTTGCGCTCTGGATCGACAACTGGCCGTTCGTGAACACGAGCAACTCGCTCGCGCTCGGTCTGCTCGTCGCGTCGCGCAACCGGTCTGGCAGCAAGGTGGCGAAGGGCAACCGCACACGCGGTACAGGTCGCGACAAGAAGATCGACCGTGTGGAGCTGCAGTCCTCGATGTTCCTCGACTCGCCCGCGCTCGCGCTCGTCGACTCGGTCATGATGCCGATCAACTCTAGCGTCGCGGTGCAGGACGACGTTGTGGTCGTCGAGTACTCGTTCCCGAACTTCAAGTCGCTTTATTACGACCCGGTGCTGAGCTCGTCAGAAGACGTGACCACCTCGACTGCGGCCGAGTCGAACACGAACCTGCGCTCGCACGCATCGCTGCCACCGACGGCGGTGACGGTTCGTTCGGCAGCGCTGCTGGCGCTGTTGGTGGTGGTAGCAGCTGTGATGTACTAGTGCATGTCGTCACCCTCGCGCTCGTGCTGGATTATTGTCATCATCTCGCAGTCTTCGGTCTCCAGTTTCGTCGTCGGTCGTCGGTCGTCGGTTCTCAATTCACAGTGTCGGTTCGCAGTTCGTTGCTGGCAGGAAGGATCGCCTTTCATAGTTGCAAGTCGTTGTTGACTGAATGTTGTTGCGTGGCGTCGCGTGAGTGATACTAAGTATACGTACTGCGTTTGAATGTTATTTGTTTGTTTGAAGCGGCTCGACTGACGGATTAGCCTTAGGTTCTCAACTGCTTGTCTACTCTACGGTGCTATAATGTACATGGGTTGGTACGACCTGTGATCTGCCTTGCCTGACGATGATACGAATGGTTCCAAGTGGTACATGTCATATCACGTCGCGAGTAGCCAGAAGTCGTGAAAAGCGTCCGAAGACAACCCCGCCGCTTGCGCTGTTTCGAAGAGTGTTGACGATACCGTCCAGCGCGACGGCATCGCGAGTCCCGAGCTGCCAAGCGTGGCGGAAATGGGCTGCGAAGATGGAATATAGCTTGATCACGTGTTGTGCGAGCGGCTTCGGTTGTCAACCGTCGAAGACAAGCTCGTTGTTTCGCTGCGTCCATAGCTGATGGAGCACGATAGCGCGGAAGGTTTAATGCTGCAAAGCGCTAGGACAGTGACCGACGCCGGGTAAACGATGTCGGTCCATGTCGGCGCACTACCGAATACTAGTAGTGCCATCAGTCTTTGCCCACCGTATCCCAGACCTTGACGCACCAGCGCACTCGAAAAGTAGATGCTGCTCAGTCTCGGCAACATTTGTACATACAAAATACTAGATATTGTTTTTCATGCTATCGTATTATCGATTCACTTTTCTAAATGAGAAATATTAGGATGATCATTTTCTTTTATAAATGTGAGAAATATCAGGCGTACGCTCAACATACTCATGCAATAGTGTCAATTTATGTTGGTTGTACACATTGAGACGGGCATAGTCGCAAAAGCACATAACTGCACTACGTCGGAAATTTATCCCGGCATTTCATGGATCTGAACCATGTTAGCGCATTCACAAATACGACCGAAATCGCAAAGGCAATCAATGCAAAGGCTCAACCAAAATCAGTTGCAATTCGTGTACAAAGCCTACATAACGAAAAATAGCACCATAATGGGAGCTACTCATCACATCATAACTGAAATCAACGTTGCATCAGAGGTATAAAATGATGGATTAATGATGGTAATATTAGCCGAATTCAAAAGCGATACAGTACAATACACTGTCCCATTCGATTTTTGCTTCGAATGGATCTGCCATTATTCGCAGACACATAATATACCATGTAAACAACAATATACTGTAATGTATGCCTTTTTTACTCTGCGACTGTAAGCTGATGCAAACCTGACATTCATTACTTCATCGCAAAGTAGTTTGATCGTAGTAATATACACTAAATATTTTTTAATTCCTGAGAGAACTAACTTATGAATCACTCTGCATATGAGCAGGCCTGCATGTCGCGCGTAATAGTTGCCAATTCTTTGTGTTTGCCAAATAAATACAATTGATCACATAATATCAACTCGTCCAGAATTCGTTTCTAAAATTCTTATTGCCATCTCAAACAAATAGCTTGTGTAATTTTGGTAATGCCAAGTACTAAAATTTGTAGCACAACACACTGTGGTAATTGTACCACTTCGTTAAAATTCGAGCGACGAATACTGTATTATGTAACTACCTCGTCAAGAAACAAATGAAGAATATACAATTAGATTGCCAAAGTACAATGTTATGGTGGCAGAATAACGACAAATGATGTCTCTTACGAGTCAACCCATTTATACTTGAATGTATGCAGTTTTCGTCCAATGATTGCGCAATAATCACAAAGGGTGATGTTATGTTTACTAATACGAATGAGTACCCTGCACAGTATACATCGATGTCAATTTCACAATCAGCGGTTTAGCTTCAACAGTTTTGGTACGGAATGGACATACAAAATTGTACAAGTTTCATTGTACGTGGAGCTGACAATCAGCAGATTCTGCGTAGTATTCGTTTCAATAAATTATACCAGCAATATATTTGAAATTTCTAATTAGTCGGGTGCAACAAACTTGAACGCTACCTACCTGTATAAACAGTTGTATTTGCGATTGTATTGTCATGCACGATTGTAATTTTATATTTGTTAGGAGCTATGGATATTTACGCCACACTGGAAAACATCAAATAGTTCATGTTTCTTTTGTGGGCAATATTACTATAATGAATGGTAACGTACAATCGGCATTAATCACCGTCCCGAAGCGGCCGGTGTTAAATGAGATCTACGGTGACCTTGCAGCTGGCAGTGATCGACATTTTGGATACTAATGATGCCACACGATTGCCACGCCATCTCGGTGCGCTGCATGGTTTTGAGGTGACTTGCTCGTGCAATATGAGCGGTACGACATTATATGTATTTTGTGGGTTTATGTTGTGGGAGTAGTTAATAGTCAAAATAGAGAATTTGTACATTACTTGTTGTGTGGCACAATGTGTTTTGCTTCTTGAATTATGTATATTTCGTGTTTTCGAAAATAGGCAATCCTCAAGCTATTTTAATTGAATATATGTTTCGTGATGTGATCAGTTTGCGATAGAAATTGGCCGCAAATAACTATTATATCGAGCATGATGTGCCACACGATCGACACATCATCGATTCGAATGGAAGCGACGCGCATCAGTAAGAACGAAAAAGCTGCATTGACCGATCGACGCCGAGGCTCAATGGCGCGTACACCAAAGCAGCAGCACAGCGCCAGCCGTAGCAGCATGACCCCATCAGCAGTTGCTAGTGTAGCGCCTACTGCCAGCACTGCTGCGACAGCAGCGTCCGATGCTGCCAAGAGCTCGCGTCTCTTTGTGCAGAACCTGCCGGCGTACGTCGACTCGAACCGCCTACGCGAGCACTTTGGCGCCAAGGGCGAGGTCACGGACGCCGTCGTGATCCGCACAAAGGACAGCAAGACGTCGCGCCGCTTTGGTTTCGTGGGCTACAAGACGCTCGAGCAGGCGCAGGCAGCATGTGCGTTCTTCCACCAGTCGTTCCTCGACACGTGCCGCATCAACGTGCGCTTTGCAATCCAGGTACGCTTGTGTGTAGACGCCTGTGATTGACATGTAGACAAATGCGTGTGTCTTTGTACTCACTGATGATGTTTGTGTGCGGATGGGCTGCAGCGCGAGTCAGAGGAGATGGCGCGGCCGTGGAGCAAGTACTCGGTCGGGAGCTCGCGCTTCCAGGGTGCGGTCGATGGCGCTAAGGACGCCGCAAAGGATGCAGCAGCGCAGCCGCCTACGAGCAGCAGCGACAAGAAGAGCAAACAGCAGCCGAAGGCGCCAGTCGATGAGACGTCGGAAGAGTATCAGCAGTTCATGGAGACGATGCAAGCGCGGTCCAAGACGCGCTTCTGGGCGAACGACGATGGCCAGGGACCCGAGGCGCAGGCCAAGGCCGAGGCCGCTGCGCTGCTACGTGCCGACGACTCGGATGACGACGACGAGTATGAAGAGCTCCAGCAGCAGCGCAACAAACCGGCCGATAGCGATGCAGGCGCCACGCGCGCCGAGCTGTCGGACCTCGACTTTCTGCGCTCCAAGGTGAGCAAGACGATCGATGATGAGGCCGATGAGGGCGACGCGCAGTCGGACGCTGGTAGTGACAAGCAGTACAACGAGGACATCGCAGCCGATGACGACGAAGATGCAGCGGCCGACAACAAGGCTGCGCCAACAAACCCAAGCAGCAGCAGCGACGCTCTTGATGCAACGAAACCGACGGCGCGGCTGTTTGTACGCAACCTGCCGTTCACGGCCGAAGAGGAGGACCTCACTGACCTCTTCTCGGCGCACGGCGAGCTACTCGAAGTGCACATGCCACTCGACGACACGAAGCGCCGCAAGGGCTTTGGCTTTGTCCTGTTCAAGAACACGGTCGACGCGCAGGCCGCACAGGCAGCGCTGGACGGCTTTGCGTTCCAGGGCCGGCTACTCCACGTCTTCTTTGCCAAGCTCAAGCCGGTCAAGACCGACCCAGAGCAGCTGCTGCAGGACCCGAACCTCACGTACAAGCAGAAGAAAGAGCTCGAGCGGCAGCTCGCGGCATCCAAGCAGACGGGCTGGAACGCGTCGTTCATCCGCGGCGACGCAGCCGTCGGGTCGCTCGCGCAGCGCATGGGTGTCCAGCGCGGTGACATCCTCGACAAGGAACATGGCAACATGGCCGTGCGCCTCGCGATCGGCGAGACGATGCTCGTGAAGGAGAACAAGGATTTCTTTGCCGACGAAGGCGTCGACTTGACCGCAATCGAAGGCGCGCTCGTCAAGCCGGGCCACAAGGTTAGTGGTGCCGCCACTAACAAGATCGAGCGCAGTACGACTGTCATTTTGATCAAGAACCTCCCGCACACAACCGACGAAGACGAACTGGCGCAGCTCTTTCGCAAGTTTGGCGCGATCGGCCGGTTCCTCTTGCCACCGTCCAAGACGCTCGCGCTCGTCGAGTTCTTTGAGCCGACGGAAGCGCGCAAGGCGTTCCGGTCACTCGCGTACAAGAAGTACCAGCACGTGCCGCTGTACCTCGAGTGGGCACCCGTCAAGGTGTTTACAGGCGACGCGAAGCGACCGGCAACGGATGCTGATGGCGCCGGCATTAAGACAACTGCGGCTGTGCCCGACGTCCAGGACGACGACAACGGTGTCGACGCGAGCAACACGGTGTGCGTCAAGAACTTGAGCTTTGCGACCAACGAGCCGGCGCTCACAAAGCTCTTTCAGACAGTCGGCGCGCTGCGCAAAGTCACGGTCGCGCGGCGCAAGGACCCAAAGCGCGGGTTGCTGTCCATGGGCTTTGGCTTTGTCGAGTTTGAGGACGCCAAGCACGCAGACGCGGCGATCCAGAAGCTCCAGGCCACGGTCCTCGACGGCCACGCGCTAAACCTCAAGATCTCGCAGAAGAAGGCCGGCGCGTCCAAGCGCCGGTCAGCTGACGATGACAGCACTGAAAGCACCGGCCGCAAGACCAAGATCATTGCGCGCAACGTCGCGTTCGAGGCGACGAGCAACGAGATCCGCGAGCTCTTTGGCGCGTTCGGGCAGCTCAAGCGCGTGCGCATGCCCAAGAAGTTCGACGGCTCGCACCGCGGCTTTGCATTCGTCGAGTTCTTGACCGAACAGGAGGCCAAGAGCGCGTTTGTGTCGCTCGCGAGTTCACACCTGTACGGCCGCCACCTCGTGCTCGAGTGGGCCGAGGACGCCGACGACATTGATACGCTGCGCGCCAAGGCGACCAAGGACCTCTCGGCGATCAACGGTGCGTGTGCATGTGTGTGTGTGTTTCGATAGCAGATCGCAGTGTCCTAACATCACCTTGACTGTATATGTATCACTGTGGATATAAATAGACTCGGACCGCCGCAAACGCATGAAGCGCGACGAAGACGACGACGATGCAGAGCACGACGACGAGTACTGAGCAATGAATACACGGCTTTCTCCTACGTTGTCACTGTAAAAACGTTCGTCATTTCGTCATGTCCTAGAATTATCTTTTGGTTTTCGATAGTGTCCTAGATGTGTCCTAGAAATAGTCTACAACCGACTGCTGTGCGGACGCGCGACATTCGCGTCGTCCTGGATCAACGCGAGCTGCTTGTGCGTGTACACGAGCGGATGGTCGCGCGTGGTCGCAAACTGCGCGACCGTGTGGCCGCTCTCGGATCGCAACTTCCACTTGGTCGTGAGCAAGCCTTCGACGCCTACTGGACCGCGCGCGTGGATGCGACCAGTGCTAATACCGACTTCCGCACCTAAGCCAAAGCGGTAGCCGTCGGCGAACCGCGTGCTCGCATTGTGGAACACGCACGCGCTGTCGATGTCCTGCTGGAACTGCGCAGCTGCTGCCGCGTTCTCGGTCACGATGCACTCGGTATGGCCGCTGCTGTGCGCGTTAATGTGCGCGACCGCCGCCTCAAGGCCGCTCACGACCTCGACCGTCAGCTCTTTCGTGCCGTACTCGGTGTCGAGTGCGGTCGTCAAACGCGACCGCGTCGTTGCGAGGCCGAGTTCAGCAGCGATCGGACCAAGATGAAGCGTCACGCCTGCGTGTTCGAGCGCGGCGAGCACGCGATGCGCCTGCTGCGTTGAGACGAGCGCGTCGTCGATCAGCAGCGTCTCGAGCGCGTTGCACGCCGCCGGGTAGTCGGTCTTGGCGTCAATCGCAAGCGCGATCGCGGTGTCGAGCTGCGCGTCCTTGTGCACAAACATGTGGCAGACGCCCTCAGCGTGGCCCAGCACGGGGATGCGCGTGCTCTTCTTGATGCTGCTGACCATCGCGCCCGAGCCGCGCGGGATGCACAGGTCAATGACGTCGTCGAGCCGCAGCAAGTCCGCGATCTCTTCGCGCGACGTCACGAGACCGATCACGCTCTTACTCACGCGGCCGCGCGTTTCAGTGTCGACCGCATCGACGATGAGCCTGTGAAGCACGGCGTTGCTGTGCGCGGCCTCTTTGCCGCCCTTGAGCAGCAGACCATTGCCGCTCCGGAGCGCAAGTGCTGCGATCTGCGGGAGCGAGTCCGGCCGGCTCTCAAAGATCACGAGGAGCACGCCAATTGGCGCAGTCTCCTGCGTCAGTTCGAGTCCCGAGGCGAGTTCGGTACGTCGCAAGATCTTGCCGATCGGCTCGTCCTGGTCGGCAATGCTCGCAATGCCGTCCGCGAGCGTCGCGAGCTTGCTCGGCGTGAGCTTGAGCCGCGCAAGGAGCCCATCGTCGAGCAGTGCGGCTTCAGCAGCGAGCACGTCGGCTTCGTTCGCGCGCAGGATCGCAGCGCTCTGGGCGACGAGCTCACGCGCGATGCGCCGGAGGATCGCAGCGCGCTCGACTGAACTGAGCTTCTGGAGCGCGCGGCTCGCGTCGCGGGCTGCAATCGCCATGTCTTCGGCCGACACTGCGTCGGCCGCAGCAGCACCTGGGTTTGCAACAAACAGCGTGCCGTGGTTCGCGCCATTGAGCACCGACGTGACGATGCCGTACTTGAAGCCGCTCGCGATCACGACGGCCTTGACGCCGCGCGTGATCGCGCGCTGTGCGGCTTCAATCTTCGAGCCCATGCCGCCGCGGCCCATGCTCGACTTGTCACCGATCTCAAACGCCGCGCTGTCGGTCGTGTGGAAGACCGAGATGACCTTGGCGCCCGGCTGACTCGGCGGTTTCGTGTAGAGCCCTTCGACGTCCGTGAGCAAGAGTAGGAGATCCGCATCGATCTCGCCACCGACGAGCGCAGCGAGCGAGTCGTTGTCGCTAAAGACCGTGCCATCCGACGCCGCGCTCACGGCGTCGTTCTCGTTCACGATCGGGATCACGTCGAGCTCGAGCAAGTGGAGCATCGTGTCGCGCATGTTCGCGCGGTTCTTTGCCGTTTTGAAGTCCGACGCGGTCACGAGCACTTGCGAGCACGCGACGTCGTAGAGCGAGAAGAGCGTCTCGTAGAGCGACATGAGCCCGATCTGACCGGCCGCTGCCATCGCGCCGGTCTTCTTTGCAAGCGCGAGCATCTGCTGGTTGCCCTGCACGTGCGTGCGGAGCGACGCCGAGAGCAAGATCTGTTTGTTCAAGCGCTTGCGGCCAATGCCAACGGAGCCGCTCGTGACGAGCAGCACTTCTTTGCCCTGTCGCTTGAGCATGCAGATCTGCTCGACCATCGACGCGATGCGGCCGAGCGCGGGCTCGCCGTTTGTCGACACGACGCTCGTGCCCATCTTGATCACGATGCGCTGCGCGTGCTGCAGGTCCTGGCGCGAAATTGCACGCTGCCCAAAGCCGTTGCTGTTGCTGTGGTTGCTGCCAATGCCGCCGGCAGCTGCGTGCAGTCCTTCTCTCCGCATCATGCTGGTGCTGTAGTGTGGTGGGGAGAGGAGGGTATGTGCGAGTCGAGCGTACTAGCACGTGATAGATTGGATGGCGGCAACGAGGTGGAGTCGAGCGCGCTGTGTTGATCAGAAGGCAAATTGGGAAATGCTAGCAGTGATCTTGCACTGAAACCGCTTTCAGTAAAATTACTTTCGTTCACTATAGTATAATGAAGTCAAGTAATTTCTGAGTTTGACCAATTGTAAACATCTATCTACCTGCATATTATTGTGCATAAGATAAGTCATTAAGCGATGAGAGGGTAAGAAGCTAGATATTTGCCTCTCGTAACGTATATGGGGATATCTAAGAATCCCATGCGGGCTCTTAGATTAGAATGGGGATTCTTATATATTTAAAAATATTCTGATTTTTAAAAAAATGATGATATTTATAAAACAAAATATCAACATCGAATTTTCGAGTCAGTCGCAACAATTGCTGATTGCAAAGGGAATGCAACTGCAAAGCACTTGTTGCACTGAAACCGCTGAAAAGCAAGTTGGTGTGAACCGACGCATGCAATTCAAAAGGACTGTTGTCGTCATCACGAATGCGCAACACAAGAAAATTCGCTGCGCCGTTTTGTTACACTTGGTGTTTGTATGCCTATCGAGCAGCAACATGTCGTGAGCATTCTCGTCTGGGTGAACCAGGTGCGCGATGCTGGTACTTGGATGGCGCGCGGCTAGCAGACAAGGGTGTGGCAGCCACCACCAAACGTATGAGGCACATGTTCATGAGGCATACATTTAGTGGTCATGGTGCACTGCAGACTTGGTTAACGTCGAACTTGTGTGTGACAGGCGCCGCGAAAACTGAAGCAGCAGCAGCTGATGGAGTGGCACTCGTCGCAACAGTACCAGATGTACGCCGTATTGCTGTTATGGGCGAACATGATCGCATGACAACCATGACTTGCAGATGTATCTGACCAACCAAACGTGGCTGCCAGACGCGAGAGTCAGCTGCGTCGTGCAGCTGAAGCAGCGAGTGTCTCAGTGTCTCACATGCGCATGATGCGAGGTCGACGTATTGGCGACGGCGGGTCGAGAACGGCACGGTCGATGGGCAAGTCTTGAGATTAAGCTTTGCGACCAGAGTCTGCACTCCGCTCATGTTATCCAGTCTATCCAACATGTGGACAATCCTCCGATCACTCCTCGACATCGCAACCGAACACAGCAAGTGACTGACTCCCAAAACGGCATTCTGGCCTCGCCGGCATTGCACTGAAGTTTGCGTTGGCGATGTTCAGAAGACAATCGGCGATTGAGCACTATCCATGCTTCTGTCTCGGAACACGCCATACGCAAGGCAGAGCGCTCTGTTTTGCCACATGTTTAATCGATTCGCCTATCTGAGCACCAGTCGTTGCTCAGCACCAGATTGTTCAGCTGTGTGCTGCAGCTTGAGCAGACGGAGTACCATTGCCTCGTGCAGACCTTGTCGGAGTTGATGAGTATGGCCGGCCTAGCGAATGCCATCAACGGACTCCCGATCGGAGTGCTAACATTCCTATGGGTGTCGTTCTATTGATTCGAGCCGCACATCACTACACATACGTTCTTGTCAACCACTGGCGCGAGTCGAGCAGACATCGTCAGGCTGTTCGTGTTCCCAGCATTTTGCAAGTGTATGCACGCCTGGAAGGAATAACTTGTGGATAGCGCGCACGCAAGCTCCTAGACGCAAAGCTTTCAACATCTGTTGTCATCGCCTCGCTGGTTCTGGATCGTACCATCATCTCGTAGTCTCCAGTTTTCAGCTCTGGTGTCGGTTCTCAGTTCTCAGTTCTCAGTTCTCATTTCTCAGTTCTCAGTTCTCAGTTCTCAGTTCTCAGTCATTTCGTAGTCGACAGGCGGGCCACCGTTCGCACCACAGGGTTTAGAGTTTACGGCTTCTGAGTTGTGTTGTACGTTGTAACGACGCGTTCCAACTGCTCGCTCTGCGCTGTTGATTATCTGTATCGGTGTCATGTCATGCTTCGTTTCGTGACTGCACCTGCTGCTTTCGTTCCTAGCTGGCGACCGTTGGTTGGCTGCAGCAGCTCTGCGCTCTATCGACAACAAACGTATCTCCTCATGGCTCAAGTGAGGACATGTCCTTCCTTTGCGGTTTGGTTGGTCAACATCGTATTTGAAAAAGGTCCACTACAATTTCAAACTCAAAAACTCATTCTCGCACGACCACAGTCGTCGGTGTATAAATTAGATTCGCAATAAATATCATCTCTCGCTACGCTACACTACGCTAGAGCTACGAGGGATACATCAAGTAGATCCTAGAGCTGCAGCCACGGATGCTCGAGTACTTCCTCCATACTCAATCGCAGCTCCGGTTTCGGTTCCAGCATCTGACGCACGAGGTCCTTTGCCGCGGCACTCACGCGCCACCACTCGAGGTCGTCAAACGACACGTCGCCAGCAAGCGTCTTCTCGAGCATCTCGTCATCCGACGCAGCCGTGAACGGCGAGTAGCCGCACAGCACGGTAAACAGCACGGCGCCGGCGCTAAACACGTCGGCGGCAAACGACACGTCGCTGCCAGTCAGCACCTCGGGTGCTGCGTACCCGATCGTGCAGCTCACGGCCGACTTGGCTGAGAGTTCAGCAACGAGCTGCGCGGACCCAAAGTCCCCGAGCTTGACGGTCTCGGCCTGGAGCGGCGACGTCTTGAAGTAGACGTTCTCGGGCTTGATGTCCAAGTGGACAATACCTTGGTCGTGCACATACGCGATCGCGTTGGCCAACTTGCGGAATAGGACCTTGGCTTGCGCCTCGTCCATGCCGCCGTGGACACTCAGGAACTCGTACAGGTCGCCGCCAGCGCAGTGCTCAAGGATCAGAAACGCCTTGTCCTTCTGGCGGATCGAGTCGTGCAAGTGCACGACGTTCGGGTGACTCGAAAAGTTTGTCAGTTGGTGGTGCAGTCGAATCTCATTGCGGGCTGCTGCGCTGCTCTTCTTGGTAGTCGCGTCGATCGCCTTCAGTACGAACGACGGCTTGCCCCTGTCCATCCAGCTAAAGCACTCGGCGATCGTCGACGCGGGCGACTGCATGAGCACAGACCCAAGCGTGAACTTGTTGATCCACGCGAGCAGGTCAATTGCGTCCTGCACTTGCTTGGCAAACGCGTCGCGCTCCTGCTTGGTCTCAAACTTGAGGACCCACCGGTCGCTGCTGCTCGAGCCTACAGATACAACAGCACTGCGCGATCCAGAGGCTGTTGCTTTCGCGTCGTCTGGCAGCTGAAAGTCGATGACAAGCCGGTGCTTGGATTGCCGCTCGACGCGCGTCCAGATGCTCAAGAGCTTGCGCTGGCGCACTTCGCCGCGCTCGGACCGCGCGTACTCCATGTACGGCACGGTGCCGGTCTGCAAGCGCACAAAGCGCGGGACAAACAGACTCATCCACTCGGGCACTGGCACCTGCTTGAGCACGCGGATGACGCTGCGCTGGAACAGCTTGGCCTGCAGCTGCTTCTGCGACCGCGCCGCGTCATTTAGCTCCTCGTCTTCAAAGATCGTCTCGGTCGACGCGACGTCGTACGAGCTCGCGCGCGAGTGCGGCGCGTGGTGGTCGACGCTGCTCATGGCCGAGCCCGAGCACGTGCTCGTCGTCAGGAACGACGCGCGGCAGAGCTGGTCTTTCCAGCGCGAGCCGCTCGCGCTGCTGCTGCACGTGCTGCTGCGGTCGTCGACAGCAAGCAAATTGAGAAGCACGCCCATGCTGTCAGTATGCTGTCGTTATGACTGCTTGTGCTGCTATGACTGACTCTCTGTAATGGTAGAGAGCGATCGTTCGGTATGTGTTGGGTCGCAGTTGTTTGCTGTTGTTTCTGTTGTTTGCTGCTGTTGGTTGCTGTTTGCTCGCAAAACTCGTGACTCGAGCCAAGCGAACACAATTCGACTGTGAGGCAGGCGATCGATCAATCGACTTGATCAAAGAGAAATGAGCCAGTGGGTGGGCGCCACGCAGAAAGTCGAAAAGTGTGCGACGGCTCACACAAACGCAACCACAAACGCGCAGCAATCGCTCCTTCCATTCTCTCTCGCTCGTTTCTTCTTGACTTGGCTTGAGTATAGCATTGAATCGATTACGCAGCTTGCTTCGCGTAATCGCGCCCAAGCCAGCGCGAGTGGAGGTCGCAGATTCGTGTATGCCACGCCATATCTTAGTGTGCGTCTTAGTAATGACATCCGTATTATTCTATATCCTGCGAAAAACGAGCTGATTCGATTTAACGAACGTACTAATTTTGTTTTTGTTTGGCGTTGAATATAAATACCTTCTAAAATCGTACAATATCGCACTCGTATTACCGACGAATAGTGAACAATTTTGTAAGGTAACGATGATTGTGCGAGATTCTCGGGTTGTGACTTATAAAACGCGGCACAATCACAGCAGATGCCTGAAATAAACGTGTTGCTGCACAATCATGATGCCGACATCGCAGCACGAACGACTGGCGGCAGATTTCCGACTTGCTGCGAGAGCGTGATCGCGCCAAGCTGATCGAGTTTTGATCGCGTGCGCGCCATGCCGACTGTGCGTTAGAGACTGGGCTCGTGGCTCCGCTGTGTCGCATTTTGCGTATGAGTGTGTGTGCTTGAATGGCGCAGCGCTATGGAACGTGCGCTGTGGTGGTGGAGTGCGTGGTGGTGGATGATGGCCCGCCGTGGCATTCCCAGTCGACTTGCCTTGGCGCGAAAGGTTCATACTCGGGCAAGTTTTCCACGAACCGAACGCTTTCCACGAAAGGAGTGTTGGGCGGACCAGTCATCGGAATGCATGATAGAAAATTGATTGTGCTGCCAGCTGCTCGTATTGCTTATGCCATCACACGTCTTGCACGTCGTCGCATCTCGACGGCGTGACTTGGATTCAAACGAGCACCACCACCGCTTTCTCGCGCGTGGACGAGTGACTTGATGAGGTCGTGGCGTCTGCTGCTGTTAGTGCTGGACATGGCTTGACAAGTCAAGAAAACAGCAAGTCGTCGTGGTTGAGCACATTCTTGAGTCTTGGGTCACATTCAATTTGATAGCACGGATAGAAAAAGATGGCGCTTGAGCTTGGCCATGATCATGCCCGCTCGCCATCCATCATGCGAGCCGCTCGAATGCGCGCACGCGCACCGACGTTCGCTATCATTGCGCGTAAGCCGCTGGCAGCACAATCGCCTCCTCACTCACACACAACCAAGCTTGCGCGCCACTCAACCGGCGCCACGCAAGCCAAACTACCAGAGCTTCAAACACACTTTTGACACGCACACTTCTTCGCTCCCACTCTCTGGCTCCTTGTCCGCCGTGATCCACCGACTTGCCGATGTGTGTGCACAGCTCCTCCCATCCATCTTTTCATCAACGTTAGTCGGATTGCGACTTTGATGCACGCCAATGCACCAGCAAAGCACATCATCACGACGTCCTTGCGTCTTGCGCGCTACTTGAAGCAGTCGCCAGCATCATGGCGAAGAAGAGGGATGAGGGCATCTGAGTTCGCGCAGGTGACGCCACCACTACAAGTCGGAGCGCAATCGCTCTAGTGATGTAAAGCGCACTCGTCATCGTCACTCGCTCTACAGACGTACACACAACTAACCAGCGTGACTGGTTGCTCTCATGTCGACATACAACCTGCTGACGAATGTATTCAACCAGCATACAGCGTCTACGAATCTACGCCTGCGAATGGATTGGTGCGTCAAAGAGCGCGAGCAGCAGCGTGCGGTAGTCGCCGCTCACTTCGCCCTTGATGCGGTCGGTGAGCGAGCGCTTGTAGATCGTTTCGTAGCTCACTGCGATCTCTGTGAGCCACGGCTGGTACCGCACAGTCGCAGCACTGAGCGCTTTCTCGTCCGTCCCGAGGCCTTTCATCGTGCTCTCAAAGTGCTCGGCGACCATTGCAAACGGGTCGATACACAGTCGCACTGGTCATACGACAGTACCGAGCCGCACGTGTCAAGATTACACGTACTACCAGTCCACAACAGAAGCAGCCACTGGACATACAGGACGGACGCACCGTAGTAGAGCAGCGCTTTCTTCGCATCGCCGCGAAACTCCTTGTCGATCGCAACTGGAATCGCGTTGCCATACTTGCGGCAATAGACGTCGTTCAGGAGCTCGACAAAGTGCGGCGGACTCGCCAGCAAGATCTTGATGAACGTCTCTTCGTCCGTGCCCCACTTGCCCTGGCCGGCTTTGTACAGCGCTTCAGCGTCGGCCTCGGCCTTCTCGGCGGTGTGGAACGCCGTATTGAAGTCGAGCTGCGCAGCCTGTGAGAGCGTCATAGGCGTCGCGAGAGCGTCAGTGTCAATGTCAGCGATCGCTTTCGCGTTGGCTGTGCGCAGTGCCAGTCTCCGATCGTATGCGACGCACCTGCAGCGCTGCGAGCACGACTTTCTTCAGATCGCCACCCAACTCCGAGTGCATGAGCACTGAGAGGTCCTCGTTGTACTTGTCAAAGTACGTCTTCTTGAGCACGTTGATCTCTTCGTTCGTGCGCCCGAGAAGGATCTGTTGGTAGTTGATTGCATATACATGTGACACAGGTCTGTGAGCGCCATCTTGACCACGAGGCTCGACAGCTCAGGAGCTATGTGTACCGGGTAGATGTAGCGCTCCGTGGTGCCAAGGCCCTGGGTCGCCTGACGCAGCACGAACGCCTCGGCCTCGACGATCGGCACGCAGAGCAGCTGCAGGAGGTAGCCAAAGTCGCCTGACGTCTCGGACTTGAGCAGCTGCGTGAGCGCCTTGCCATGCAGCGCCTTGTAGCGCATCGCAATGAGCTCGCGCTCGAACGGCGACACGGTTGTGAGCACGCGAATGAGCTCGGCTTCGTCCGTGCCCATGCCCTTGCACGCCTTGTGGATCGCCTGGCACGCAGCATCAATCGCGGGTGGGTAAGTCGCAGGAGGCTGCTTGTACGCATTGATGGACTTTGGGTCGTAAATGCGGAACATCGTTGCAGCTTCAGTGACGACGACAACGTCTTGGTACAATCGAGAGCTGCCAGGTACAATGTGTCAATGCAGAAATGCAGCCTGGCAATGATGTTGAGTAGCTTTCACTATGTTGCTGCTACTACGCCATGCATAGGTGTCTCGATAAAGTGCGATTAACGCAGAACAAATCATAAACGATGCAGAAATCAGTAGCACTGACAAGTGGCAGCAGCTAGCATCCGTGTGGGTGCACAATCCATTCGACTTTTGTTGGATTCCGGCTGCTCATTGACATCCTGCTGCTTTAACTTCTTACATGGCGGCACACTTGCTGCAATATGGCGAGTCGTTCTGCTTTGACCACTCGACGCACAAGTTGCTACTACCGCACCTCGACTCGTTGAGTTGCGAATCGTGCAAATGAATAGCAAACTGCTTATGGACGCCACACACAAAGATACCGTATGGAAGCATTAACATGATGCAAACGCTGCATTTGTGGACGCAGTCTAAGCGTCGAAGGCACCGACTGGACACACCTAGCACTACCAAAAAATATTGACATTTTATGAACAACAACTCTGCCCTTCGACAAGCCGATACACGTGTTTCTGAGCATGACGGGATTATGCTCCTACGGCATGCTTCACCGATCAACAAAAATCTATTTAATGACTATGTTGCTGTTTTAAAAGCGACATCAAAGTCGCTCTTGAGCTATGTGCTATCGACGTGTTCGCGCCAACCGGCGCAGAACCACGTTCCTGATTTGATTGTCTTGTGATTCAACTCGGCCAATTTATAAGTGAGCAATGTAGTCATTGATACTTGTAACGTGTATTTTATATAATACTAAAGGATTAAACGGTACAATTAGCAAACAGCAGCAGCGTCATCAGTTCGCGGGTTGCAAGCGTGTTATACTCAAGATTAGACAAAGCGGTTATTAGTGAATTGTTGTTTTGGATTGTGCAAATTGTGATTTCACTGCATTGTTGCACGATTCTTCTATACGCTAATATTTGAACCGTTGCAAGTAGTGCGTACATTCCAGTCCTCTTGTTCCAGCTTGCCGGATTTAGCAGTACCATTCATACATGATGACAACATATGTGATGTGCACCATGACATTGGTACCTCATATTGATACATAAATGATGCACTTATCACGGCCACTGACTGATGGCAGCAGTACTGGTCTTCATCGGTTGTCATCACAATATCTCACATCATACTTCAAGATCCACATTGCAGCCTTGGCTTGGAACTGAAAATTCATGTGTACGATTGAGCATGTTGACATTTTGAGTTATTGATTATTGAATTGTCAAATTTGCTGTTATTATGCAACGGTCACTCAATGCAATTAATATGCAACAGTTATGCGTTTGCAATACTATACAGACTTCATTGCGTTGCATTCGATGCATCTGTACATAAAATATACTTGATTACTGTCATAATCAGTGTTGAGTTTGTCAAATGCCACACACTATACATAAAAATTGATTTCGTATGTTATTGCACGATATCTTGAAAAGAAAGGTGTGCACGATCAAATATGATCTTGCACGACATCGTTCATACAGAATGGAGACGAAAGTGAATTTCAACAAGAGCTTCACTCTACATCAGTTCTTTGTTTGGTTATAATCTTTCAAAATCGTTAAATCAGTACGATCGTGAGTTTGAGAATTGTTATATAGATCAGGAACACACGACCATGAATCTGATACTAAGTTGGAACTCACGACTGTGAGTCGGATACTTGTTTGGCACACACATTTGTCTGATAATTGTTAGTTTCGGTAACTGCTTTTCAAATCAGGCAAGCTTATGTTGTCTACTTGTTGCATTCAGCAAGACAAACCCAAAGCGGCCATCTCGATACGTGTTCGAGCGCCCAACAAGCGTTGCTATGTTGAACCACTCGACCTGCAGCTACACGAGAACGAATGCACGCTCACGCATGTACCGAAGCGCTCGACCCTGAACATCCGTTATTCTGTGCCATTACTGCTCCAGCACTTTACACACCTGCGCTCTCCATCCTTCCTGCAGCACAAACGCCACGTCCAACCGCGTGTGTTTCATCCGATTTCCACTTTTCACACATGCAACAAGGCAGCACGTCGAGTTGATAGACTGACTGCTGACTGACCCAACAGCAAGCTAGGCAAACAAGCAAATGCCTGCTTGCCAAGTCTCACGCGCGTTCACTCGCTCGCTCACTCTACTTGCCAAACGGCGGAGACGTCGGGGCGTCCAGCAGCGCGAGCAACAAATTCCCAAACTCGCCGTCGGTCTCCTCTGCGATGCGCGCCTTGAGCGTCTTGCCGTAGATCGTCTCAAACACTGGACCGACTTCGGCCAGGAACGGGTGGTACCGAATCACGGCAGCTGCGAGCGCTTTCTCGTTCGTGCCAAAACCCGCCATCGTGCTCTCGAGCAGGTTTGCAATCGCCGTGTTGCGATCCAGCGCGAGGTCGACTGCACCAGCACCAAGCAGCAAGCAACAAGAGTCAGTACGTGCATGACGCTCCATCGACACACTATCAATCGTCAACGCACTAAAGAAGATGAGCGCGTCCTTGGCGTCGCCGCTGAACTCGGCCTTGATCGCGCTCTTGAGGTTGCTCGCATACTTGGACGCATACGCCTGCTCAATCGCTACGAGGTGCTGCGGTGGGCTTGAAAGCAACGTCTTGGCAAAGCCGTCTTCGTCCGTGCCCCACTTGCCCTCGCCCGCTTTGTACAGCGCCTCGGCGTCCGCTGCGGCCTTCTCAGCTGTGTGCACTGCCGGGTCGTACTCGGGCATCCGTGTCTATAGTGTACGAGACATCAGCATCAAGCGGATTGGTCGATGTGTGAGGCATACATACTGGACGCTAGCACCTTCGTACTCGCGAACACACCTGCAGCGCAGTGAGCACGATCTTGCGCAAGTCGCCACCGAGCTCCGTGCTCGCGAGCGCTGTGAGCTCCTGGTTGAAGATGTCAAAGTACGTCTTCTTGAGGATCACGAGCTCGGCGTTCGTGCGGCCAATCAACACCTGCAGCAGCATTGAGCCGGCACACTCGTGAGTCAACGCAACGGACAGCGAACACACCACACGAGCAGCTAGTAGCGCAGCAACGACAGCACGCAATACATACCGGAAAGACGAGCGATCCTGTGTTAAATGGACCGGTCACGGCGGCGTGCAGCACGTACGCCTCGGCTTCGTCGAGCGAGACAGCGAGGAGCTGCAGGAGGAAGCCGTAGTCACCCGATGTTTCGCTCTTGAGCAAGAACTTGAGCTCTTCGAGGTAGATCTCGTGGTAGCGCCGCGCAATGAGTGTGCGGTCGTTCGGCGTGACGGAGCTCAGCACACGCGTGAGCGCCTTCTCGTCCACGCCGAGCGACTTGCACGCGCTCTTGATCTCTGCGCACGCGTTGTTGACCGCGTACGGATAGAGGTCGAGCGGTTTGCGGTCGTGCACGGACGGTGGGTAGAGGTTCTGCATGCTCGATCGTTTACGTATCTGCTCGTGTGTACGTTGTGTGCGTGTTCGTGTTTGCACGTCTCGAAGCTTCTACTGCTGTGGTCGTTCAGATCACCTCGCCCACCTCGCCTGTCGAGCTTGAAAATGGCGAGCAGTGAGTTATTCTAGCATTTCTGCATTTGCGCAAGATGAGGGAGATGGGCGTGCCCGCTAAGGTACGAATAGTAACGTTCACGCAAAGTGCGAGACTGTGTTTTCTGTTGTTTGATACACACATGATCGATCTGAAGCGCACACACTTGAGCTCACATGTGTGCTATCGTACCACAAAGCAAGCGATAGTTGTGCCGATCTAGATCTCGCGCATCTCGCGCATCTTGCGCAACCACACTTGCATGTGCATTTGCAGCGAGCGCGCTCGAATCGGCTGGTGTCTCTCTCGCTTACGCCAGCAGATCTGTTGGTCGTCGCACTTCGATGCGCCGCTTGGACTCTTGTGAAGCAAACCAGCAGCTGAATT
>JAADWX010000061.1:0-55933 GCA_023336405.1 Globisporangium echinulatum | reverse complement strand
GGATCGGTCATTGCTGCGCGCACGGACCTGAACCGCAAGTTCTACGGCCGCGACGTCGCGCCGAAAGACCTGCTCGACGGTGCTGTCGCGCCGCCAGTGGCTGCGAAGCCGCTCTACGACGCGATCGACAATGCAATGCGCCACGTCGCAGACCACCACGACGTGCTCGCCGAGCGTGCAGCGATCATGGGCGCTTGCCGCATCTGTGCGTGCGCAACGTTTGCAGCGCACACAATGCAGCTCTGGAACAAGCGGTGCAAGCGCTGCGACCACATCCACTAAGCGGCGGTAGTCACTCCATTATGGGCGTGTCATTCTGATGCGTGTCAAAAGGTGGTACATGATGCGCAGAAAATATAAGCGCTATATTTGGTGTGGCATGTAGTGTGGTACATTGGCTCGATGCAAATCAAACAATCGCACACTCGCGATCGGGATGTCTCAGCAATGATGTCGACGCTCACATGGCGTCAGCGCCTTATGCACGCGACTCAGCAACATGACGACACTGATTAGTCCCACGACGCGCCAGATTAGTCAGTGCTCACAGAGCGTGTAGGCAGCTGATACGAATCACCTGACACTTGGGCGGCTGTGCATCGCAGACGCACGGCAGTCGTGATCCTGCTCGTTCACCCGCACGTTTTCGTTCATACACAGCTCGTATCATCGTCCGTTATGGCGCCTGCTACTGCTGCTGCTGTCGAGCCCGACTGCGAGCTCCCAGTGCTCGTGATCTTTGACTTTGATCAGTCGCTCGTCGACGACGACTCGGACATCTTTGTGTTCCAGCAGCTCGCGCCAGCATTACTCCCCGAACTGCGCGCTCGCTGGCACCACGAGCAGTGGACGCAGCTCATCGATGCACTGCTACAGCAGCTCGTGCAATTGCGGCCTGAGCTCACAGCTGCCGACATTGAGCGTACGGTTGCACGCATCCCTGCACACGCACGTATGCTCGACGCTGTGCGGCTCGCCGCGCAGACGCACGCCGCGCACGTCCACATCGTGAGCGACGCGAACACAGTCTTCATCGAGAGCGTGCTCGCGCACCACGGTCTCACATCGCTCATCCGTCACGTGCACACGAACCCAGCGGCCTTTGAACCAGCGACTCCCAAGGATGTGGTTGCTTTGAACGACAACCGGTCGAACCGCTTACGCGTGACGTGGTACCACAGCGCAGACGTCGCGCCGCACGGCTGCGCCTATTGCCCTGTCAACATGTGCAAAGGCGCGATCGTCGACGCGCTGCGGCGCACACGCGCGTACAAGCGCGTGCTGTACGTCGGCGACGGCAAAGGCGACTTTTGTCCCACGACGCGGCTCACGAGGTCAGTTTACCCTTGTATGTGTGCTTGTATGCTGGCAGGCAACTGACTGTATGATTACGTGTGTTTGTATGTATGTGAACAGTGACGACGTCGTGCTGGCGCGTGAGGGTGACGACCCGTACCACGGAACGTTCGAGCTCCTGAATGCGATCAAGTTGCATCGCGCCGATGTGCAAGCGCGCGTCGTGCCGTGGCGCACAGGCGACGACGTGCTCGCGTACTTTCACGCGCTCTTTGAGTCGAAGGCGACCATGCCATTCGCTTCGGTACCAGCACCAGTAGCGCCATGATGGATGCCATTGACGTTCGAATGGCCAGTCATTTGTAGCTTTTCAATATCGATAACCAAATGGACATGCAAATGCCGTTTTGTGATACAAATGCTAGTAGATTTGCACATGTATCTGCCACGTTACTCCCTCACACACACTCACGCAAGCCACGGCGTCTTGGCCATGAACGTCACGTGCACAGCAGCGCACGACAGCAGCATAACGAGCGCTGAGAACGCAAAGACGTCGGTGCGTGCGAGTGCTGCGTGCTGCATCGGCAAGATCTCAACGATACTGAACGCACCGAGCGAGACGCAAAAGCTCCAGGCGCCGCTCAAAAGGCCTTCGAGGACAAACTGGCGCCGGCCACTTGGGTGGAACAGGTACAGCCCCGCATTGGGACTAAAGTAGAACAGCGGTGCGTTGTGGATCACAGCGTGGAACACGCCGCTGTATGCGACATACATCACGCCAGCGCTCCAGACGAACCAGACAAAGCGACCGGCGAGCGTCCGCTGCAGCAGCGCGCGGTTGTCGACTGCGACAGCACCGACAAACGCCAAGAGTGCAAGCGCTGGGACGTACTCGATCGCTGATTCGCTCGTCGAAACGGGTGGCTGTGGCGGCGCAGCAGTTGTTGCAGTTGGCGAGAGGCCGCTCTGGACAAACCACTGGCGGACGAACGCACTCACAGCAGCTGTGAGCTGCTCGCTCGGGTCGGTTGTGGTAGTGGCGGCTGGAGCTGGTGGCTGGTGCTGGTGGGCGCTGGTTGGCGGTGTGAGCTGCAGAGCTTCGGGTGCCGACAGGTCGAGCGCGTTCACTTCGGGGTGTGGGAAGCGCTGGAAGTTCTTTGCCGAGCGCGGTGCGAGCCAGAGCAGCGACGGCTGCAGCGTCACGCGGTGCTGTGTAGCCATATCAAACAGTCAGTTGATCAGTCAGTTGATCGGTCGAGCCATATGCTGTGAGGATGCAGGACAATGCGTAGACGTACATAGCGAGTCAGCTGTGGCTGCAGCAGCTCGGGGACGCGCACGACGAGTAGTCCAGACGCTGCGTACATGCGCGCGACAGCGCCGAGTGCTGTCTGCAGGAGCTCGCTTCGCTCGGCATGCTGGGCAACGCACGCGACAGTCTCGGCAGACGGTTCGCTCTCGTCGTCGTCACTGTCGTCGTCGTCAATACCGTCGACGTCGCTATCGCTTCTGTTGTGATTGCGGATAGCAGCGCACTCGATGGCGCTGTCGCCCTCAAAGAAGAGCACGAGCGGTACTGAGCGACTCGGAGACATCACGAGTGACTCGTATTGATGCCACGTGCGGTCAGGGTCGTCGTGCGACACAGCGAGCGTAGCGAGTGACGTCTGCGCATCGTTGACCAACGGTGCTGGCAGTGCACTCGCAGCGTCGACGTGCAAGCGTGTGACGCACGCGACCACGGCCGCTGCTGCTGTTATTGCGCCTGCCTTCATGCGCATGATCGGCAATGAAAAGCGACAAATGCATAGGATTTCCTGCCATTCACAAAGCAATTACATACATTGAGGAAACAATCCATTCGCGCAACTCCATACAATCTGCAAGATACACGCACGAAAGCGCTGCGAATATGACCTCTCCCACGTTCTTCCAAATCCAAATTGCATTTTTGAAGGTTCAAGCGAGCAGCGCAGTCGATCCGTCTCGACTCCCAGCAGCTCCAGACGCTGTCGTCGACACGACGTGCAAGTGCGACGCAAGCTGATTCACTACTCGTAAATGCATCACACGCACCTTACGCAACAAACGTCGTCGGCTCGGCGCCAACGCCGCCTGCGTGCTGGTGCACGAGTCGCGCGAGCTCGAGCGCCAGCGCATCCGCGTCTTGCTGCGTCGCGGCCTCGGCGTACACGCGCACGGCGTCTTCGGTCCCGGACGGCCGCACAAACCCGCGCCCCTGGTGGGCTGCCGCTGCACGGACCGCGTCCGCAAGTGCTGCAACGAGCGTTTCGGGCGCGATCACTTGCGTGTCGTCGACTGCATCGACAACGATCGTCGACCGGTCAGCCACTGCGACCTTGGTCTGGCGACTCGGGAGGTCGCGGTACATCGCGTCCCAGTCCGCGACGGTCCAGTTGCGCTGCAGCAGCAAGGCTTCGACAAACAAGACGTCGCTCATCGCGTCGCCAGTCGCTTGGTTCAGCAGCTGATGCGCTGCGAGCAGCTGGGATAACGCAGCTTTTTTGCGCTCGTCGTGCAGCGCGCTCTCCCACTTGTGGAGCCGCTCGACGAGCGCGTCCTGGAGCACGACAGTTCCGTGACCGTTCGCTTCAAAGTACACGCCAATGTCAAAGTCCATGGCCTTGGCGTGGCAGTGCTTGACGCCAGTCTTGGCAGTCGCAACGCGGATGTTGCGGCTTTTTAGATACTGCGTCGCTGCGCCGTTCGCGTACGCAGTTTGAACGACACCGAGTGTCACGCCGTCCTTGTCGAGCTCGAGGGCGCGGAGCTTGTCGGCAAAGAAGTCGGCAAAGAGACACGCGATCTTGTCGCCGTCGAGCAAGTGCCATGCGCCGTCAACATCAAAGTAGTGAAACACGACGCGGTCGCCGTCACCATCGAGACTGCAGTAGCGCTTGCTGCGGTCCGAGTCCTTTGACAGACCTGCTGGTGGCTGCCGCGCTTTCTGGACGTGCTCGGCGCCGCTCGCAACGTTCAAATCGCCGTCGCTCGGCGTGTTGAACACTTCAAGGTGGAGCGACTCGCCGAGCTCTTTTGCGAGCTTAGCGAGCTGCAGCGCACCAACGCCGTGCGCGCAGTCGACGTACAGCGGCGTGCGCATCTCGAGCTTCTTTGCGTCGACGCCCGCCGTGAGCTGCTTGAACGCGTCGGCGAGCATGTTGTAGTACCCGACCTCGGATGCCCAGTCGCCGCGGTTGAACTGCTCGTAGTTCCACTGTAGTCGGCGCGTATATGCGACGTGTGAGCACGATGTAAGGAGACTGACTCTGTCAGGTAGTCAGTACGTGGACGACGTACCATGCGCACGAGGTGGTGCAGCTGTGGCGTCGTCTGGAGCCCAAAGTCGAGGACGTTGCCACCGACAACGAGCGCGCCTTCCCGTGCGAGCTCAGCGAGGCTCTGCAGTCAAGACACGAGCGCATGTGTGCGCATCAGTCCCATATCCAAACAGATGACGACGCCTGCAAGTGACGCACCTCACTCGACGGCCGCGTGTCTTTCGCGATGAACACGTTCCCCGTCTGCTCCAAATTGATCTTCTCGGCCGTAATGATCTCGTCGAGGATGTCGACGACCTTGTCGGCGCTCGCGTTCGCGAGCTGGATCGCGTACTGTGTAGCAACAGATCGATCGAAGCACACATGCACATACCCAGCAGCGTCAGGGCCATATGCCTCAGATCGCCAGTAGCTACATATACACAGACATACATAGCCACATACCTTCTCCCACGACTGCTTGAGCATGTCGCCGCGTGGGTCAATGAGCTTGAGCCCATTGTCGGACGCCGCGTTGTGCGACGCTGTGATCATCACGCCCGTGATCTTGCCCTCGCACTTGGAGCGCAAAACCGCAAGGATCCCCATGCGGTGGCACGTCGACGGCAGCAATGCCGCGTCTTCGCGGAAACCGGCTGTGCCGTACTGCAGCGTGCGCGTGCCGAGCACTTGCGGCTTGACGTACTTGGCGACCTCGTCGACCACGCGTGGGTTCTTGTCCGCAATGCTCATCGCGCTCATGCTGCTGCTACTCTCGCTGTCGTTCACTTCGTGCTCGTGCTCGTGCTCGTCGTCGAGCGCTTCGAGATATTGGTGTTGTTCTGCCTGTGTTGAGCTCAAGAGGGAGTGCACGACCAACTTGGTCGTGCATTTGAGAACCACGTGGTGCTACTTTATATAGATGTTTGTATACCTCGTTGTACTCAGTTGTCCGCACGAGATCGTCGTGACGCATGCGGATTCGCTACCTTGGGAACGTCGATTGTCGTACTTATCGCGAGCTTCACTACACGCGACAGGCGGCACGATCGCTGGATCTCTCCTCACTTTCAGCTCTATGGTATCGACAACCCCGCAACGCGAGTGCAGCATTTGACATTGTCGAGACGACAACAAGATGTCACAAGATGCGCCTCGACCTGCACGACCTCATGACGCATGTGTGTGCAAAGCAGCGACTGACCAACAAGCAACGCATACTAATAAATATGTTGCGTGTGAGTGTGTGTGGGACAGCAGCGGCGGCATCCCAGATCGCAGCGCTATCGCCGCCTTCCCTAACCTGGCGCGCACAGACGGCGCCTCTATGTGGTAGTATGTGGTGTGTGGTATATGTCTACTGCTGTATGCCAAGCGTGTGTCGTGGTCATACGCGTCAGCGCTCTGGCTGCGTCGTACACGCTACAGTCGCAGGCGTTGGTGGCCGTGGCGGTGCGCCATAACGCACTGGCTCGTACACAGCAGCCAGCAGCGCGTCGATGCGCTCGTCTGCATTATCAACGTGCTGGAAGACGCCAATGAGGTAGTGGAGCTGCCGCAAGAGCGCGAGCAGCGCTGGTGCAGCGGCGTCGTCGGCTTTGCGCGCTTCGAGCCGCGCTTTAACCGCCATGACGCGCCGAAACTTGGCAAGGCGACTCGAGCAGCACGCAGGGCACAGACTCGGCTCGTCGGCTGCTGTCGTAGCTGCTGCTGTCGCTGTCGCTGGGTCCTTTGGACCGTGGCACCCACCGAGGTAGAACGCCTGCAGGTTCGCGTACTCGTCGGCGTTGAACGGCAGCGCTGCAATGTCGGCGACGACCTTGCGCACGTGCTTGTCCATCGTGGTTTCGTACCGCGGACTCTTGAGCGCCAGCCGCTGTGCAGCCGAGTCGGTAATGCCAGTCGGTAGCTGCGCGAGCGAGCCGCGCGATGGCAGCCCGACACGCGGCGGTCGGTGCGCTGTGTACGTTGGTGGTGCTGACAAAGGCGCTGTAGTGACAGTAGGCACTATGGCGGGGTCTGCCGACACTATTGCGGGGTCCATCGGCACTATTGGTGGAGCTGTCGGCACTATAGGGAGGGTCGTCGCAGTGTCGTTGCTGCTGCCAATGCTGCCGCTCGACGAGCTCGACTTGACTGGTCCGTGCGCGTCGAGACGCTGATACTTGGGCAACGTCGTCGTCTCAACTGCGTCGCGCGTTGCAGTCACAGCTGCTGCTGCTGGCACGTCACTACTATTACTACTGTCATCTGCGATCTTGCGCTTGTTGCTATTGCTATCGCTAGTGCTGCTGGCCACACGTCGGTGCTGCTGGAGGTACTTGAGCACGCGCTCGTTGCGCGTAAGCGTGTCCGAGTACCTACGCGTACTACCTGCAGTATCGTCATTACTACTACTAGCGACCGCAGCTTGCGCCATCACGTCGTTACTCCGACTGTCGTCTGGGCTGCCTGCTACTGCAGCTGGTGGCGCGACCAGACTCAAGTCGACACCCGTCAACTTCACGAGCACACTGTGTGGATTCGCAGCAATCGCACTCATGATGCACGACGCCGCGTAGCTGCTCGCGCCTTTTGCCGACAGCGCCGGTACTGGTGCGGTAGCTGCCTGTCGCATGTACTGCGTGCTCGCCCAGTCGTGGCCGTCGACAAGCAAACACAGCAGCGTGCGACTGTACGCGAGCCCGACGCTCAAGTCGCGCAAACCCACGAGCGACATGTGCGAGTAGCTCACATCGAGCACGCGCAAGACCGTATTCTTTGCCAGCAGCGCACCAAATGCGCTTGCACCGGCATCGCCAAGCGGATTGTTGTCGACGTAGAGGTTCGATAAAGCGTTCGGTGCTGCACACATTGCTTTTGCGAGAGCCAGCGCGCCAGCTGCATCGACGTTGTTCTTTCCAATTTCGAGCGTTGTGAGCACTGTCGAGCCGGTGCGGATCGCAGCTGCAAGATGCTGCAGACCATCACTTCCGATGCAATTTTGCCCCAGTGTCAACGCTTCAAGCGTTCGGTTCACAGTCAGCGCATCGGCAAGCGCCGCCATGCCGTTGCTCCCAATGCCGTTCGTGCCGACATAGAGCGCCCGCAAACCCGCATTTGCTCTCAAGCCGTCGGCAAGGCGTGCCGCGCCGTCTTCGCCAATGTTGTTGCCGCTCAAGTGGAGACTCGTGAGCGTCGTATTCGATACTAGCGCTGTAGCCAACGCACCTGCGCCAGTCGGACCAATGTCGTTGCCGCTCAAATACAGCTGCGAGAGCGACCGGTTCTGCCCGAGCGCATGCGCGAGCAGTGCCGCGCCGCGGTCGCTAATGCGGTTAAAGCCGAGGTCGAGTGTCCGCAAGTGCGTCTGGCGGTCGATAAGCACGTGGCCGAGCAGCTTCGGTGCAATGTTCCCGAGCGCAAAGCCGCCGAGCTTGAGCGTCGAATAGGGCGCGAGGTCGCGCTGCATGCGTTTGCTCACGTCGCGCCACGTCGCGGTGCGGGTCTCCATGTCGCGGTAGTAGCTCCGCAAACAGCGCTGGATGAGTTCGCGCGACGGACACGCGTCGGTTGTATCCGTAGCAGTCGTAGCTGTAGCTGTTTCGGTCGTATCGGTCGTAGCGCTGTCCTGTTGATCGCTGGGTGATGGCGATGGTGCCATGCGCTTTGTTGTTGTCGTCGGCGCGTCGCTGTCGCGCTCGCTGTATTTGAACCGGGCGCTGATGTCGCGCATCATGAGGAGGTGCCAGTAGCAGCAGCAGCAGCGGCTTGAGCCCAAACGAAGGGATCCGCAAGTGGTCGGTGGGTCCTGCTATCGTCTGACGTTGTTGTCCCCCCGAGCCGAGTGGTGGTCGAGTGCCAGCGATGAGCACTGTGTAGTGGTGGTGGTGGGCGAGTAAGGCAGCAGTGGCGGACGTCAGCGCAGATGCGTGGAGGAGCTGTCCCACTCTCTCGCGGCTTCTTCGGCGATTGGATTGGCCGGCAAATGGCGCAGCAGGCTCGGCGTCGACGACGGCGGCGTCAATCCGCAGACGGAAGGGAGGGAGTGTGGTGACCTTGTCTCGTGGGTGTGTGAAGGTATGTGTGGGCGACGCTGCTGGCGCGCAGGACGTGCGTGAGTGAGCACGAGTACGAGCGCGAGCACGAGCGAGAGAGAGAGCAGCAGAGCGTCTGGCGGTCGGCAGCGCACGAGCTCACTGACACAGTCGCTGCGATTGCGTGCGATTGATTGTGCCACAAGTAGCACAGTATACAAAACCCAAGTCTAATCGCAAAAAAGGCCAGAAAGCTGAAGTTTTGCCGGTTTCTGCTAAAAAGCAGCATTCGCGTTTTCTTTTCCAAGAGCCAGGCGTCTGACTGGGATTCAGTATAGAAGCACGAATATCGAACCGTTGCTCGCATTCGTTTGGATGCAATGGCGACTGACTCGCACTGCCGTGGCCCAATCAGCGCAGCAACGACGACTCGCGCGCATACATGCCGCCTGTTCATGCTGTTTGCATCGAGTGTCGAAGTGTCGAAGTGTCGAGCGTGTGTCAATGCAGCGCAGTCGTACAGGAGGCGCCGACACCACGCTCTTCCATTCTCTTCCGTTAGATTTGGATCGGCTTGTGTGAATCCAGCTGCTGAGATGCGTGACGGCCAATCAACCTGCCAGAGAGAGGGCAGCTACATACGTTCGGTGCTTGGTCGTCTGCCAGTAGCGCGAGAGGTCAGGAGGCCAGCGAGAGTTCCCTTGCGCTTCGCACCGGACAAAGCTGAAGCGACTCGCGCGGCTGAAGTTTTGACAGCGCGCATCGCCGCATCTCTGCAAGCTTCAAGCAGGTCAAGTACAAAGATAACTGCTGCTGCAAGCATGTTGAGCTGCTCGGTGCTTTAGCAAGCACCCATGACAGTGTGCTATGTTTATCGATCGCCACGACACTCGAGTGTCGTGATGTCAGCAGTCCCTACAGGTCCCTCGAAGGGGTCAAGCACACAAGCACGAAGCAAACGATGCTGTTGTTGCCCGCAGCTTCGCCGCACGCACGTCGCAGAGCCGCTCGGTTGGATGCAAATCGGGAACTTCAGTCTGGCGCTGTGAAGTTTCTTCGCGCGCGTGTCCAGACGGGCGTTATACAGCTTGTAAGTGTGAGTGTGAGGCTATCTACCAGCTCTTCTGCTTCGAACTCGTCTGCTTGGCGATGCGAGAGAGAGAGACCAAGTGGTTGTTTGGGCGTCGTTTGGTTCAGCTAGTTACAGCATGAAGCGAACAGTCAGCAGCGCTGCTGTCGTCGCGAACTCTATGGCGATCGATCTGTGCTCTGATCCAGCACATGGTGACTTCCTCGTCTGACCTCGACCTGCGTGTGCGACTGATCGGCGTACTAGTACTACCCAGCTGGCCGTGCGGGCAAACGCCAGCCACGCGTAATCGCTGTTGCTTCGAGCTCTGCGTCGTGCCACGTCGGTGCGGGTCGACGCTCTGCTCGATCGCATGACGCAACGCGCTCGCTCGAGGCAGCTGGCAGCGGATGAACACGAGCAATTTGAGAAACGATGGGCTAACGCGAACGCGACGCAGAGAAGAAGGCTCCTGCTCATTTGCATCATGAATCGAGCGTGCGCTGGTTGGCTGGCGGTCGCGATGATACCGATAGCGTCTCCCCACTGCGATGAGCGAGTCGTGTGAGGCACAAGGATGGCAACGAGTCTATTGAAGGTCTGTTAAAACAGAACATCGAGGTCACTCTTGCATGAGCCAATGAGCCTGTCGGTGCGAACAGATCTCGGTCGTAACAGCAGCATGATGAGTGCGCTGCTGCTCACTCGCACGGATCAGCTGCTCAGTGATCAAGCAGCAAGAGCTCCGATATGTACCCCAGAAAGCCATGTCCACACATCTGTATAACAAGTGACCAAAGCTCACATTATTTGTGAATATGTCGCGATTCGATACCAAGTATACTGTTTCGAGCATCACACTGACATATTCAGCGATTCGAACTGGCTCGCGACATTGATTGACAAGACCATCGTGACCACGAACACCTCGGTCTCAATGCTGCTTGCAAAGCGAGCGTATGCGCGGACATCAGCGCTGCTGCTGCTACTGCTGCTCGTCGTCGCGCTTGGAGCTGTAGACAGTGCTGAACCGCTCGTTAACGATGGCGGCGACAGCGATCTCATAGCTGCAGCTGTGCATACATCGCGTGACGTCGACGTGGACGACGCGAATGCAACTGGCGAAGATCGATCCGCGTACGTGACGCACAGCCACGCGTTCTCGTCTTGGTGGAGCTTCTGGGGCTCGCGGTTTACGGATGCGCCTCCGTACACGCCACCGCACGTCACGCCGAGTGCCAACCACAAGGACGCAACGCGCCGAACGCCAACGCCGCCAGCTGTCGTTATCACGCCTAGTGCGTACCCGACCGCGTCGCCGTCAACGTCAGTACCAGCAGCGACACACACGCCACAACCGACGCCGACGTCAACACCAACGCCATCACATTCACCAACGCCATCACATTCACCAACGCCATCACATTCACCAACGCCATCACTGACGCCAACACCGTCAAACTCGTCAGAAACGTCGTCGATGAGCGCCAAGTGCACGGCTGACGAGATGGCTGACGTCGAAGCGTTCTTGCGCTCGGACGCGTAGACGTCAATGTAGTCGTCGTTATGCATGAGGCAGTCGCAGTCGCAACAACGAGCTGGACTGGCTAGATTGTCGATATGGATAAATGTACACTCGTTATGGATACTCGCCGATATGAATAGAGACATACACCTCTTTTCAGTACTCGTCAACATGGATTACAGATACCTGCCGTTATGGATATATCGTAACACCCCTGTCGATATGAATAGACCCAACAGCTCTTACGTGAGCGACTTGCGGATCGCAATCACGCGCGCAAACGAGTCGTCGTAGGTTGCGTCACTGTTGACGTCATCATCACCGTCATCAATCGGATCAACAAAGCTCTCAAACGTTGAACGTCGCGTATCGAGGCCGGTACCGCTGGTATCACCACTGGTATCACCATTGGTATCACCATTGGTATCACCACGCACTGACGAGAGCCACGTGCCATTATTGGTTGTTGTTGGCCAGCTCTCGCTGAGTATCGTGCTACTGCGACCGCCAGGTGTCGAGAGCCACGTGCTCGCATTGTCGGTATCAAAGACAAAGCTGCTGCTACCGTTGATACCACCGTATTCGGACCACCAAACGCTACTCGTCTCGTCGCTCTCAGCACGCGTCGTGCGGCTATGTGGTACCAAATGCATTGCGCTATTGTTGTTGATACTTGTACTGCGCGCAAACACATCACGACGCGATGACGATGAGAGCGACTGATACTGATTGATGATACCAAAGTCGAGTCCTGTGTCCTGACAGATCGCTTGCCGTTCGCGCTCAATGTCGAGTCGCGCTTCTGCAACAGCGTCCGCCACGTGCTTGTCGATGAACCGCTTCGCGGCAAGCGCTTTGTACTGCTCCAGAAGCTGCTCGCTCTCGCGGCCAACTGGCACGAGTGGGATTGGTGTTGATGCTAAAGTATCACTCGGGGATACCGAACTTGGGTCCAACCGTAACCCGCTGCCGCTACTGCTACGCCGATGCGTCTGGAGCGACTGGAGCTGCGCGCGTGCGTCCGACAAAAGCTTCTTCTGCCCAATGCGCTTTGCGAGCCAGTCCTTTGCCTCTTGCCGCGCTTCGTGCGCAACGAGTGTCAGCGTCGCACGCTCCTCGTCACGCAGATACGCAAGCGCGGCTGCGTCGAGTTGCAGTGTCGGTGGTATCAGCGCAGGCAGCTGCGCTGTCGATGGGTGTGGACTGCTCGCACTGCTGGTGGCACGCTTTGGCGCGTTAGTTTGCAGTCCATCCGGTACCAGCATATTTGATACCAAAGTGGCAGCATCGGATTCCTGACGGCGTGTGCTGTTGTCCCACCACTCGACTGCGTTGTCCTGTGCCAATTGCGATGCCGAAGTAGCAGACTCGTTGGCTGCAGCGCTCGCTGCTACCAGTACCAACGCGTCGTCATCGCCGTCTTCTTCCGCGACTGCGCTGGTCCTGCGTTTGATACCAAACACATCGCCGCGCTCAGTGCTCCCAGGCAGTGGCTGTGGTACTGACACGTCATCGCACTCGACGAGCTGCGTCTGCAGTTGCGCTACCACATCAGCTGTGCGGCGGCCATAACAGTCGGTCACGTCCGCATCGACGAGCCGACGGCACGCGAGCAGCGCATTAAGTAGCACGCGGCTGTGCACGCGACACGCAACCGCGACGTGGAGCAGCCCCAAGTGTGTGCGCGGTGTCACGACGCGGACGTTTGCGCCACACGCAACGAGCGCGCGCCATGCAGCTACGTTCTGATACTCGACGGCGAGTATCAGCGCGGTCTTCGGTGTTGCAAGCGCTTTTCGAGTATCAACGCTATCGAGCGTATCGGGAATATCGGAAGTGTTGGTGTTGAAACTGTTGGTACCAAAACGTGACACCTCGCTGATCCCTTCGGTCCAGCCGTTCAGGTCCTGGTTGTAGCGGTGAAAGAGCTCGATGAGTTGCGCGTCGCATGCGTGTCGCACTGCGACATGCAGCGGCGCGTCACCACTTGCGTCCCAGCTGCTCGCATCGACGTCTGCGCTGAGCAGCACGTCGACGACTGCGAGTATCAAAGCGCGCTGCGGCCAGCGACACGCGAGGTGCAGCGGTGAGCTGCCGGTCGGACCCGATGCGACTTCGAGCGCTTGCGTACACAGCGCATCGACTTCAGTATTGGTATCACGATTCAGTGTCGAGCTACCAGACTTGTGGTCGTCGTCAGGTTGATACTGAATGCGCTGCAACGCGAGTAGTAGCAACAGCGCATTCGTATCAGCGCCAGCGGCGAGCGCGGCGTGCAAAGGCGGCAGTGCATTTGCTACCGATTGCTGTGTGAGCGCACGTGCGCGTTCGAGTCGCGACGCTCCGCGCGTCTCGAGCGCTGCGAGCAGCAGCTGCAGCGCAAATGTCGTTGCAATACCACCGGCTGCTGCGAGTTGTAACACCGAAGTACCACTGACCGACTGCGCAGCGAGCGACGCAACGTCGTCGCAATGCTGCAGCGCGCGAGTCAACAGCGCAGCCGCAGCGCGCTTCTGGTACCGAATGCAGTCGCGCACGTCGCTGCTCGTTCGTTGTGTTGCTGCTGCTGCGTTGTTGCAGTCGGTACTTGCAGCTTTGCGCATTGGTGGCAACGCAGCAACTTTGGGACGAGTCGATGTTGGTGACCGCAGAAACCGCAAGTCGCCGTCACTGCGCGACTTGAGGTGTCGTCGCTCACGTCGCGTCGACTGCGACTGCTGCTCGTTGTGTGCATCATCGCTATGCATAGCGCGTAGGTCGTCGTCACTGGTCTCACTGGTCTCAGTATCAGCTGCTTTGCTGCTGTTTGCGAGCCAGCGCACGAGTGCGTGCAACAGCGTCTCGTGACTCAAAGTATCGCGCAACGCGACAAGCTGCGGCGGCGCGAGATCGAGTAGCAGCGCAGCGAGTTCGAGCTGGTTTGCCTGTAGCGCGACGTGGCACACGGGCGCGCCGCGTACGCTGTCGACCCAGAGCTGATGCGCACGACTCAAAGCAGCGCTGGTACCAAACTCGTTAGTACCAGACTCGTTGGTACTTGCGAGCTGCTCCGCGACCGTGAGCGCGAGCGCGTACATGCCGTGGCGCACAGCGAGCGCAAGTACCGACGCGCCGTGGGCGTCGAGAGCCAGCACGTTTGCGCCGCGTGATACTAGCGCTGCAGCTGCGCGACTCAGCCCGATCTTGATTGCAACGTGCAGCGGCGTATCGCCATCGCTGATACTCAACTCGCTAGGACTGCCGACGTCACTGGTACTTTTTGCATCATTCGGTATCGTCTCGAGCGACCAAAGCGCGTCACTGATGTTTGGCGACGCGCCAGCAGCAAGTAACAACTCAACGACGTCCTGTTGCTGATACTTAATCGCAAGTGTCAGCGCCGTGTCGTTGCCTCGGCGGTCGCGCGTGTCGTACCCGAGCGTCGTCACGAGGCGACTGCGCGCGGTCGAGATCGACGCAAACGCCGCCGGTCGATGCGGTCGGTACCGCTCGATGATCGCCGCAATCAGTGGCACGGGCGCGCCGACTTTGATCGCGACGTGGAGCGACGTGTTGCCAAACCGGTCGCTCGACGTCGGATCGACGGCATTCGCTGCGACGAGCTGTGCGACGAGGCGCCACAGACGCGCTTTCAATGCCAAGTGGAACACACTCTCGCCGCGACCGTCGCAGCAATGGACGAGCTGCGAGTCGGTGAATGACGCCGTCGGTGCTGATACTGAGGTTGATACGTTCGATACTTTTGATACCGAAGATGAACCTTCACTGTCGGTTTCTGTGTCGATTGCAATGACTGGGAACGTGGTACTTGTGCTGGTACCAATTGCAACCAACAGCATTGCGAGGTCTTCAGCACGATCACCGTGCATGCGCGCGCTCTTGATCGCAATGTGCAGCGCGTTGTCGCCTGCAGCGTTCACGTGGTCGACGTACTGGAGGCACTTGGTCCGCGACAGGCGCCAGAGCGTTGCGAGCAGCTGCTGCGCGCCACTCACGTCGCCGCTCGTACTCAAGTACATGAGCAGGTGCCACTGATACTCGTCGTCGCCAACGACGCTACCAAACGGAAACACGACACCGTCGACGCTCTCGCGCAGCAACAACGCACGTCGTGCCGGGTCGCACGTATTGGTATTGGTACTGCCACTCCAATTCGTACCACCATTGATACCAAATAGCACGTGGCTTGCAAATCCAAACCGCAACAGACTGCGCGGGTCAGCGCCAGCACGGACGAGCAGCTGCACCGCGGCTTCAAACGCTGCAGGTGTCGCATACATGTGGCTCATTGCAAACGCAAGCTGCAATGGCGCGAGTGCACCCGGCGGTGCGGCTGGATTTGGTACCACGCAGCACGCGTCCAAGTTGGCACCAAGTTGAACAAACTTGGCGAGTGTCGCAGCGTCGCGACCGGTGGCAAGCCCATATACCATCGCAAACGTCGCAAGCTGCGTCACGAGCGTCTGAAGAGTGTCAGCGCGGTCGCACCCGAGCACGAGCGCCTTGGTTGTCTGGCCACCGTGCGCTGCTGCTGTAAACGTAAAGTGGAGACTCAGTGCCTGCTTCGTTTTCCGGGTTGATACCGATGATGATACAGACGATGATACCGAAGGGGCATCGCCAAGTGCAATGAGCTGCATCGACAGCAAAGTTGCAAGCGGGTACCGTTTCGACTTGGCGGCAGCAACAGCTGCGGCGTGCGCTGCGGTTGCGGTTGCTGCGCTCGTCGAGCTGTTGCCACTGCTCGTGCCCGAGCCGGCGATCGCTGATACTGAACGGTGCGCCGAGACGTTGCGCTTGCAGACCTCGAGCTCACCAAAGCGCAGAAACACAAAGCGCGTGTGCCAGCGGCCGAGCCAGTTCCGGCTCTTCTTGAGCACTTCCGCGTGATAGTCCTGGAGCAGTGGTGGCATTGGTATTGGTGCTGATACCGATGATACCATTGTTGTGACCGAGTGGTGGCGCGTTATTGGTATTGCAGCGGTGGTACCAGTATTAAGTACCACGGGTGGAAATGCTGGCAGACTCGACCGTTTGACGCCTGCGAGCTGCAGCCGCGGTAGCTCGAGCTCGTCGGTACCAACGCGCTGTGTGACGTCAAAGTGCATTGCTGGCGTGAGTGGCGCGATGTCCTGGACACTCAATCGCGCTTGCACGTGCTGCTGCAGTGCGCACTTGAGCGCGTCAAACGGCAGTACTAGCGTCTGTTGTTGTCCATCGCTACTGTTGTTATTACTGATATCAGTATCAACACAAGCGAGTGGCAGCTGCTGAAGTAGCAGCGACCAGAGCTCTGCATAGCATTGCGGGTCGCGATACACAGCAAAGTAGATGCTGACAAAGCGCTGCAGTGATGTGCGCGACCACCCGTCTGTAGTGTCGACGAACGCGTCGTACGAAGTGCGTAGCGCCTCAAGGAACGCGTCGTGGAAGCTCGCAACGTGCGACGCGGGCTGTGCGAGCGTCGAGTCTACAGCAGGAAGCGAGCAAGCGCAAGCAAGTGAGTGAATCGTTGCTAAGACGATACAGCGATCGTGTGCGTGGGAGAGGCTAGAGCATACTAGTATACGAAACGCAGTTGCGAGCACGTACGCGCGTCATCGAGCTGTCGCGCGCATGCAGCGAGTGCAGCGACTATGCTGCTGCTGCGTCGATGCGCCATCGTTTTTGCAGAAAAAGTGATCTCAAAAGCGAGATGTCGATATTTCAACAAATATCAACAGCTAATTTTGAGTTTAGACAAATTTTAACTTGAATGACACAGTATCCAGACGACAGACAGTTCGTTTTGTATGAAAGCCAAGCGAACCAACACAATATCACTTGACGCTCAGTGTTTCTTTGCTTTGGATGCCGTAAAAGCACAGAGTCCTGCATAGAATCCGACATTGTCCATTTACCAATTAACGTGTTTAGCGAGGAATAAAACTTACAACACTCGGAATGACTCGTCAGAGGTGAAGGACCAGGTGAACTCGCAGGCGACGTTGGTGGCGAAAACGTCACTTCTTCTGGCCTCAAGAGCGGGTTGGGCTTGATGCCAAATGCCTACTCGTACATTGCAATCTTCGTGGTGCAGCACTCCGGGTCGACGCGTTGAACTGGGTTGTGCTCGAACAGCTGGGGACGGGCTGTGTCGCCACTCGGAGTCGCCGCGTGCCCGAATCTGTCGCATGCCGATCGCTGAGCACAATATGACTTGACGCTCATGTGCCGAACTAAAAAGGGCGAACAATGCAGTCGAATCTGCTCTCGACCTCAACACCCACTCACACTACACACTTGATGGAGCGTTGCTCTGCTCTGGATGCCGTAATAACCCTGCGAACTGCATATTTCGAGTGGGGAACCTTCAAAGGTAAGACCTTCAGAGAATCCGACATGGGCTGTGTGTTTTGTCAGTGCACTTTTGACAAACTCCGTCATTATGTACCATAACATAACTCAAAATGACTCGTCCGAGGTGAAGGAACAAGTGAAGTCGGAGGCGAACTCACAGGCGGCGTCGATGACGAAATTAGAGGCGAAGTCGCGGACACCGTCGTCATCGAGAGGACGTCTGGCTATACGTGCGGGTTTGACTTATCGCAAAACGCCTTCTCGTACATTGCAATCGTCGTGATGTGATGCTCTGAGATGGCGCGTGGAATGGAGTATTCAACCACTCAACCTCCCTCCTCACTTTACGTATAGTCTATGGTACGACCGACAAGAACGGTCCGTATTTCTGTCCAGATTTGGATTGTATTTCTCTCCCGATATAAAAAATTTGTACAGCAGTTTGCTCTAATTGTTATACGTTCATGAAAATAGCCTTTCAACATCGAGAACACAAACGACCATTCCAGCAGCCGAAGCTTCTGGCTTTAAGTGGTCTAAACTAACATGTATGGCTAATCTACACTAACCGTCCATTGCCACTTACTGTGCCGAATAGTCGACGTCGCTATCTCGAAGGTTTATAATTCGCACTAGTTTCGGTCGCGCATCAGGCACTACCGTTTGGACGCTCGCCTTTCCGTCCAACGCAGCGTTGGCTGCTACATCGCCATCTTGTTAAATTCCCGCAGGTGACGCGCCCACCTTCTCGTCTCCATGTCAATGGGGCCAGGTGTGCCACCCTGAGCATCGCGCTCTTGCTCGCTAGATGTAAGACGAACATGAAGTGGTCGAAGTTAGTTTATGTCTAAATCTATGCTAAGTTGTCCGTAGTAGTTGGGAGACCTAGCGCCATGCCTCCGCCATCGTCGGGCCCTGGATTGCCACGTCAGTCACAATAACACTCTCTCGACCTTTGTCAGGTCTGTTCGAGTTGTACCAGTACACTGCAACCTCGAGCTGAAGCTCAGCTCTTTTTATGGCGATCTCTCAACCATTTCGCGTCCATTGTTGCAAGCGATCGTTGTCCTCGAACTGCATAAGCAGGCGGAGTTGCACGATGATGGCCATTACGCCACACCACTCTCATAGATTAGCATCTATAATGACTTTAGCAGTATCTCTTGTGTGAAGGGCATCAAGGTGTCCGAGCGACATTGCAAAAGCTGCCAGTATGGCGCCGACTTGCCCTTGAAGATCACATCCGATGCCGCCCAGTGTAAAGTTGTTTTGGCGTCGGTAGACGTATATTGTATATTAAGAGACTTGAATTCCATGTCGACCGGTGATATCGGGCAGAATAGGGTGGCCGCGGTAACTCTTTCTTAGTCGAGAGCTACGTAGAAGCGATTGAGAGTTCAAATCCGTTCCTTTATTAGTTCCGGGTACAACGCCCCCAACAAATTGGTGGCAACCCTAAAAGCACCGGTGGAATAACAGCAGCGTGCCAGTGCCTTAACTTTTTCCTCCTCTGTCGTGCTCTCTTCGTGATAGAGGTGTTCACCAGTATCAAGCCATCCATTATTACATCTTATACGCAGAAAGATTGAAGAATGAGCATGGATGGCTTGCCGAACTCTAGCGCCGTGTCCCGCTTAATCTCTAGTATCCTCAGCAGTCTCTGGTTGAGGATCTATCTATATTCTACCTCTGCGGTCAGTTATACAATTCTTTGGAGGTCGCGTCGTTCATCACAGAATCGTGCCAACTTCTTATCGAGAACTCTGTGCTCCGTACTCATGTTCGATACTACTTTTTCCTTGACGAGTCTATCGATCTGATTTCTTGCGTCAACTCGATCTGCTGCGTGCTGCGCACTGGTCCTGCAGCGCTGCGAAGCTGCTTGTCAAAAGTTGTCGCTGTTACTCACGAGCAGCAACCTCGGCCGCTTGCTCGGTAATCCAGTTGCGCGCGAGCCTGTCTAGCGTCGTTCGCGATATGCCTTGTCGGGTGCATGGGTACACTTGTCCTGTGTCCGTGATAGTCTCGGATGGGTGATTCTTCGTCGATACGCGCTGCTTGGTAGTTGCCGTTGTCGCCTTTGTCAACATGGTTGTTGTTCTTGCTGCCCGCATATCCTGAATACAGCAAATTGGACAAAATGAATGATTAAAACGAGTGAAAAAGAATGGACCATCTGTTTAGGGGATAGTTGACTTGAATAGTGTATACGTTTAGGGATCGTATATCCACATACAAAGTTGCAAATGCATACAATACGAGAAGCAAACCGTGTTGAACTGATTCTATCTACCTGATATTTGCTTAGTTTGTGATAATCTGTAGTGGAAAATATAATTTAGGAATAAGTGACTCTTGAAGTTTAGTATTTTCAGGTCAAACATCCCAAACAAAACGGTGAAATGTAATCTACATGGCGAATCAATGACTCTCAAATATCGCGACAAACTCGACACTAGCTAGGTCAGTAGATATGTATAATTTTACTAGAAACCTTTTGTTACTGAGCGTTTGTGGGTGGTAATGAACGTTAGTGAGCGTTAGCGATTGTCCTACGCTGTTAAAAGTCAAAAGCAGAAGCGACCAAACCAGCAGCACCACCACCATCATCATCAACCGCTGCTGTACACGTGACGACTGAACACGTGCGCGTGTGCACCACCACCATCGTCATCAACTGCTATCGTACACGTGACGACTGAATACGTGCGCGCGTGTGTGTGCCTACACACAACCATTGCTTCTTCTCGTCCTCCAAGCACAAGCAGTTCCTACCATTAGCTACTTGCTGCCATGAGCAACAGCAGTGCTGCCGCAGCTGACATCGTCGTCCGCGCCGCGTGCAGCATCACGGATGCGAGCGCGAGCTGCTACACGGCGTCGTGGTACCTCGTATGGGACCAAGTGCGGTACTGGCTGCTCTTCCAGACGCCGATCGTCGCTGCGTCCGTTGTGTTTGAGTGGCTCGAGTGCTCGAGTCTTCCGCACATTGAGCGCCTGCGCGCAGCATTCGACTCGCCGCTCACGCGCGCTGCGGTGCGTCCACACACTCACTCTCGCTGTGTCTAGTTACACTTACGCACTCATATGCACGTATCCTGCTGGTCACAGAACCACTTGCTTCAGGTCGTGACGTGCGCCTACGTGTGCATCGCCTGGAGTACGTCTCTCATTATACTATGCAGCAACGACCGGCATGCCGTACCGTACAACTCACGTCTACGTATCTACGTGTACATGTAGTCGTGCGCGCCGGGTCGCTCGCTGTGAGCTTCTCGTCGTGGTCGATCGAGTCGGCGCTGCTCATTGCGACTGCTGTTGGTTATGGGATTCGCTGGGTCGCCGCAAAACAAAAGTACGTCGAATTTGTATGTGTCAACAATAGAGACACACCACGGAGCATGAAATTCGTACTTATTCGGAAACGAACCCGCAATCTAACCTCTTCGGATATACCCCATTCGGATATACCCCGTCTTTCCTATCCCCCTTTTTCTGATTCAGAGTCCGCTTTACACTCCAGCTCCACGCGCTCTTTGACTTGCTCTCGGTCGTGTCGCACTTTGCAGTGAGCATCCAGACTGTTGCCGTCAACAACACATTCAAGCGGTCGTGGCTCGACTTTGGCTTTGTGCGGACGTACATTGCGTACGTCGTCGTTGACGACCTCTGGCGTCAGAACACCCGCCAGAGGACGTTCGCAGCGCAAGTGCTGCTCGTTGTCTTCAAAGCGCTCTGCCTCGTGTTTGCAGCAGCTTGCGTGCTCTTTTCGCTCGAGCGCCTCGGAGACGTGCCAGGCACCGACAGCTTTCTGCTCCACGTCTACAAATGTGAGAGCGTCAATGGGACACACACGGTGTTGTCGCCTATTGTAGGCGGCACGCCGGACTTCCCCATGTGTACGGAGACGTGGAGCGTGTTTGCTGCGATCTACTTTGTGTTTGTGACTGTGTCAACTGTTGGCTACGGCGACTTTAGCCCCAAGACTGTACTGGGGCAGCTCACGGTCTGTGGCGTGATCGTCTTTGGGATCTACACGTTTGCAAACGAGTCGGCGGCGTTCATGACGCTCTTTGGCGACCGGCGATCGGCGCAGGTGACATACACGAATGGGTCACGCTCTACAACGCACGTGATTGTCACGGGGAACCCCACGGCTGCGCAGCTCAAGGACTTTATCCGCGAGTTCTTCCATCCCGACCACGACGTTGTCTTGCGACAGCAGCAGGCGACAACGCGGCGAGTTGGCGACGGTGTTGCGGACGACCACATTGACGACAGCGATAGGCTCGAACGCGGTCGTGCAGCTAGCAATGAGGCAGCAGATAGAGCCAGTTCAACACGGCCGTTTGGCACTGCGACCGCCCGTATCCGCGAGACGCACATTGTCGTGTTGTTACAATTTGAAAGCGACGACGCGCAGACGGCATTTGAGACCGACGTGACCGACTTTGTCGCTGATAACCAATTGTACCACAAGCGCGTCGTGCTCGTTGCTGGGTCGCCATTGCGCCGTTCAGACCTCATCGACCGTGCGAAGCTGCGACATGCACGCGCCGTGTTCTTTCTACCCAACAAGTTTGCGACCGACGGCAATCAGGAGGACGCCGCGACCGTGTTGCGGGTCTTGGCCGTCACGCAAGTGCAGGCACTTGGCACGCAACTCTTTGCGATGCTCGTGCACGCTACGAACCGGACGTTATTGGAGGCCACCGGTCTGCCGCGCGACCATATCGTCTGCGCTGACGAGCTACGACTCGGTCTCATGGGGCTGAGCTGCCGCTGTCCCGGCCTCTCGACGCTCGTGTCGAATCTGATTACAAGCCGCAGCAGCGATGGGATCGTCTCGGAATCCGAATCCGATTCTGATATACCAAACCAAAAGTCGTGGCTTGCCGAGTACGTTGCTGGCGCTGCGAACGAGATCTACGCGTGTGCGCTCGCGCCGCGCTTTGCCGACTGGACGTTCACAGCAGTCGCGCAGGACGTCCACGCCGCGTCCCAAGGCCTCGTGCTGCTGATTGCAGTCGAATTGGATGGCGAGTTGGCGATCAACCCCGGGCGGCACGTCCAGCTGCCACTCGCATGTCGCGCGTTCTGGATCGCCGAGTCGATCGCTGCGCTCGCGCCGTTTGCAGCAGCAGCCCCGAGTCTTTTGAAGACAGTAGGTGCTGGAGGCACGAGTGGCGCCAACTTGGCTTTTGTGCGGGCGTGTACGAACCTCGTTGCGCGGGCCAAACGCGCGCAGCACACGGTCGAGCGGCGCATCCCATCCGACGTCCGGTCGTACATCCAGCAGGTCAGTTTGACTGGCAACAGCAGTCCTACTGACGCTACGACGGATCGCTTGAAAGCGCCTTCGCAGACGCTTTTGGCTAAGGGCGGCCACATTGTCGTGTGCAGCAACGCTGCTGAGGACGGCAGCGGCCAGCGGTCCGTTGCGCGACTCGTTCACTTTCTCAAGCCACTGCGCGCCGCGCACGTTGAACACACTGTCCCAATTGTACTCGTTGACGCCGAGCGGCTCGACCGCGTCTCGCGGCTCGCGCTCGAGCCGTTTAGCGACGTCTACCACGTCGAGGGCTCACCGCAGCGTCACAGTGTGCTCGTTGCTGCTGGCGTGTACTCGGCGTCGGCGATCGTCGTGCTGGCGCAAGGGACAGCGTCCGCTGGCGCCGACGACTCGAACGCGATCTTCAACGCCGTGCTCGTGAACGCTGCGCTCCAGCGGTCGAGTAGCAGTCGCTCGGTCTTTACGATCATTGAGCTCCGCGACGTCACGAACAACCGGTTCCTCGACCCGGTTGTGAGCTTTCAGTCGAGTCGGTCGTATGACGACGACGCTATTGACAGTGTCGGTGGCCGTCGTAGCGCTGACAGTGTTGACAGCAGTCGCTTGAGTCGAAGGCGCCTGAGTCGGAGTACTATCGGCGGACCGACTGGCTCGCGCTTGAGTCGGAGTCGCAAGTCGTCGGCTCCGCTGCGTCGGTCGTGGCTGACGCGGCACGTCCAAGCATGTCGATTGGCGCTGCTGCACGTCCAGACGTTCTTCCTCGGCAATTTGGTGTCCGCCGCCCATCGCGTCCACGCGTTCCAGACTACGACTGGCTCCGGCTCCGACACTGGGCCAATGCTACCAGGTAGTACGGACAGCGACACGAGCGACGACACATTCTATCAAGAGCGCTTCATGCGCGGCGCGCTCTTCCCGTCGTACGTCGCCGACGACTTGCTCATCCAGAGCTTCTTCAACCCGTCGCTGAACGCGTTTGTGCGGCAGCTCGTCGACGGCACGAGCTGCTTTATGCTCTACAACATCCCACAAGCCTGGCGTAGCGTGTCGCAACCGCCGACGTATGGCGCGCTGTTTGCTGCCATGACTGCCGGTCCTGCCAACGCGCTGCCGATTGGGCTACTGCGAGCACGTGGTGGGCCAACTGGCGCACCGTATCCGTATGTCTACACGTGTCCAGCTGCCTCGACGCTCGTGTATCCGGACGACAAGCTCTTTGTGCTCCTGGACGCCCACGCGCTGCATCACGTTGCAAACAAGTTACAGCGCTGGTTTCGGAACCGACGCAAAGGTGAGAACGACGCTGTGGCTGTTGCTGATACGGTCGATGCGGCTGAGCGATAAACGTCGGAGTGAACGATGACAATGACGTAGGCGGTCGACTCGATGCACTGAGTGCGCAGACTGTGGTCGATAGGCTGGTTGCGTGAGAGCGAGAGTCCGAGTAGTAGAGCGTGAGAAGCAAACAAACGTACTCGGTTTAGTGGCGACGCGTGTTTGGCTGCCGACTCGGTTGCTCGTTGTGTGAGGACTGACGACGGAGTGCATGGCTACATTGCGAATTCGTGCAAATGTCAACACTGTTGCCGACTACGTGTACTACTCACGTATCCAGGGACGTGCAACTTCACGGCAGCACAATGCTGCACAAGCCACAAGCAACGGCCGTGTCTTGTACTCAACTCTTAGTGCAATCGTGCTCACTTTTTCAAGCTGTGTTTAGCCAAGACTTGGTACATATTGCGCGCAGGTCAGACCAAGAGTCCAAGAGTCGAGTCATGCGTGGCGATATCTCGACCGAATTTCACCAACAGTTTACATTAGCGAAAATGTAGGCCAACAAGTTCATTCGAGTGCAACAAACAATAAGGAAAACAAACCCTCTGACTGCGACGATCGCCCGACTATCGCTACATCCAAGTCTGGTCTTGACCTCAGCACCCGCGTCGACGTTGGAACTGATATAGCGTTGCACCGCTCTGAATGCCGTAATCGCTCAGCGTTCTGCGATATACGAGACTGCGGCCTGCATACTCGAGTCGCCTGATTCGGGTGCCAGTCTTGTACTGGATCCACCCCATGAACTTGTCAACAGACATGTCGGGCGAGATGAGAAGACTCACAGATCGCCCAGTCAACATCTTGATAAAGATCTTGCAGCTTCCGGGTGTGTCTTCTGGCAACGCTGACGCGGCTGCTGGCGGCGCTGCGGTGGCTGACTCCGGCTTCAAAGACAAAGTCTCAGGTGAAGTCGGAGGTGACGTCACAGTCAACATCGCTTCGTCTGGCCACACGAGCGGGTTTGGCTTGGTGCCAAACGCCGTCTCGTACATCGTCATCGTCGTGGTGCAGCGCTCCGGGTCGACGCGTTGAACTGGGTTGTGCTTGAACAGTAGTGGAGTCGCAACGTTGTCGCCACCACGCATCCCCCTATTCGGCACACTCGTTGCACGCCGACCACCGAGCAGTTGCGCGCACGTGCGTGCGTACTCGTGCGGGTGCATCATGTGCGTGCACCAGACAGCATCGACAAGGCGCGACGGCGAGAGCGCGGGTGGCAGCACATCGACGTCGTCGCGCAGGAGCTTGAGTGCGAGGAACTTGGTGTACTCGTCGACGTGCGCGAGTGGATGCGAGTCTGCGAGCAGCGTCATAGGCACTGCGGCGCGAACGCGCTCGAGTGCGCGGAGCACTGTCGCTGGGTCGCTGCACTGCGCTGACATCGTCGTCGGCATGTGTCTCTCTGCGTTGTGCTGCGAGCTGTGTTTGTTGTGTTGTGAGCGGAATCGAGAATGCGAGCACCTCGACGTCGCTGCTGCCGTTAGGTAGAGTCTATGGTACGAAAGCGACCGACAAGAAGAGACTCACTGATGGGCGTCCAACGATTGCATCTCGCATCTCAAAGTAGTGATAGAACTTGACGACACAGTTATTGCTGAGACTTTCCGAGAAGATAGATAGGTGGTTTCTGCTTCAACGACGCGATTTCGACAGAGAACTGGTCGCGCAGAGCCAAGCGTTGGAGTCGAGTTTGCAGTCAGCACACGCTATGCTGTATGATGCATGGTGTCGTCGCAGTCGTAGTTGATGCCGTGTGATCGAGCGATCAAATCTACACGTGTCAAGCTTGACTTTAAATGGATGGTATGAATCGGAGTCGAATATAGAGATCTGAGATGGTTCAGATTACTGAAGTTAGTGAAATGAAGAAACGCAAAATGTGAAATGCGATTATAATAGTAGATATTTGGGTATTATAATGCTTGTCTGTTTTAACTCGAAATACGTATTTCAAACAAACAGCAGTCAATATTTTGAACGACCTGCAATACATGGTATCCGAGTTTGTATAATCGAATAATACTAATATATGCGTATACTTACTGAAATTCATACGAATGCTATCCGTCGTCCGTGCATTTGTCAACCTCAAACTAGTTGCGTTTTAGCCTTATTTCACTATACCAAGTGTATATTTTAGTATTATATGATCTATCAATAGTTTGATGACCGCACTTAACACAGCCATAAAGACCACACAACTCGCGGTTCACTCGAAACCAAGTGAACCGGTCTGACATGCGTCCCGCATGTCCCGTGTAGAGCGTTGACGAAATGGATGGCTGGCTGACTGGTTGGTACTGCGATACTGCGATGCAAGTGCCGGCACAACCATTGCTGCCCATTTCGCCTTTAAGAAAACTAAAGCAAACCAACCATGGCTGTCGGTGCGTGATCCCGCGCGCATCAAGTGCTCGCTGCATCGTGCTGCGGTGGTGGCGAGGAGGTGGCGAAGCAACGGTCGATGGGTGTGTGGATGCGTGGCGGACGGGCAATCTGCCTGCTTCGCTAGACAACAGCGACTTCACCAGCAACGGCAGCGATTTTAGCAGCGATCCAATTCAACTGCGCCAGCATCAGCGCCATCGAGTGGCAGCTGCAGCAGCGCATTGGATCCGAATAACGAACACAGTGGGCGCCAACAGTAGCAGCTTCAGCATTATGAGTAAACGCACAATAGCGACGGTGATACCATTCATCGCACACAGCTACCAACATAGGCAGTCGCTAAAGCGCGCCGCTTGCAGACGATCGTGCGCCACTATTGACAGCAGCCGCAGCTGTCCAGACAGAAGCCGCACAACCACACACCCTCGTCCACTCACCTCACCACCACCACAACCATTCTGTACACCCACGCAGCAGCGTAAGGGCCAACCAACTGACATGTATCTGCCCATTAACGTAAACAGGCAAGAACAAAAGACTGACTAAGGGCAAGAAGGGCGGCAAGAAGAAGGTGTACGTAACCCAGCACTCGCCTCAACTCCAGAGCCATCGCTCTTGACTATCAATACTGACGCTTGTGTACTATCGCATTCAACAGCGTTGACCCGTTCACGCGCAAGGACTGGTACGACATCAAGGCGCCGGCAATCTTCTCGGAGCGCAATGTCGGCAAGACGCTCGTGAACCGCACGGCCGGCACGAAGATCGCGTCTGAAGGCCTCCGTGGCCGTGTCTTCGAGGTCTCGCTCGGCGACCTGAACAAGGACGAGGACCAGTCGTTCCGCAAGATCAAGCTGTGCGCTGAGGAGATCCAGGGCACGCAGGTCGTCACGGGCTTCCACGGCATGGACCTCACGCGCGACAAGCAGTGCTCGCTCATCCGCAAGTGGCAGTCGCTCATCGAAGCGTTTGTCGACGTGAAGACGACCGACGGGTACCTCGTGCGTCTGTTCTGCATTGCGTTCACGAAGAAGCGTCCGAACCAGATCAAGAAGACGACGTACGCCAAGTCGGCGCAGATCCGCGCGATCCGCAAGAAGATGGTCCAGATCATGAGCGACGAAGCGTCGAAGGTCGACATCAAGGACTTGTTCCAGAAGTTTGTGCCTGAGATCATCGGCAAGGAGATTGAGAAGTCGACGCAGGGCATCTACCCGCTCCAGAACGTGTTCATCCGCAAGTGCAAGGTGCTCAAGAAGCCGAAGTTTGACCTCGTGCGCCTCATGGAGCTCCACGAGGGCGGTGCCGAGGAGAAGGGCGCCAAGGTCGCGCGCGAGGAAGACCAGCTCGTCGAGACGCTCGCGGGCACGGGCGGCCGTCTGTAAGCTGCTGCTTGCTTGGTAGCCAGCCGTTGCGACTGCAGTGCGCTGGGTTTTCAGCGTAGTGTGCAGTCGCTACAACTGGACGAATAAAGGCGAAATTTCAACCACATGCTCTCGCATCGCGTGCTTTGCTTTGTATACAGTGCTGCTGCTGCTGTTGTGTGTGCGTGTGTGTGTCGGTCGATGGACCGCTGGTTTCGTGGCTCGTCAATCTGTCCCAAACGGCCAGCGAGCGAGCGAGAGCGTAGCGTGCATGTGCGAACGTCGAGCAGCTCTTGTGCGAAATCAATGGAGCGTCTTAAACTAGTTTAACTTACTCATTAACGTCATAAAACATGACTTCAAATGAGTATGCAAATGAAGTATCAATATATAATCATAACTGAATATATGAGAGCCCATATTTGTAATTACATACGAGCATGAAGCAGACCAAACCAGACCAAAATGGAGACAATACAACAGGCACTGGCAATGGCAACGCTTGAGGACAAGAAGAAGGCGCTCGAGCGCAAGTTTGTCGAGAGCCGCCCGCCGCTCGCGTACGCCAAGATCAGCGGCCGCGTGCACGACGACAAGCCGTTCGAGATGCTCATCACGCACTTGCCAGTCGAGCTCGGTCGCGGCGTGCTCTCGAGTACGTTGTCCTGCTGCCTTCCAACCGTCAAGATGTGTGTGCACTCACTCTGACGCTCATCTACTCTCTTACTCGCATGTATACGTATGTGTCTGTATGTGTACGCACAGCCACCCCTGGCCCAAAGGTGATGCTTGGTGAGCAAAAGTCGCTGTCGCGGCAGCACGCGCGCATCCAGTGGAACCAGGACAAGAGCGGCTTTGAGCTCGAAGTCATTGGCAAGAACGGCCTGTACGCAGCTGGCAAGTACATTGCAAAGGACAAAAAGGTCGACCTCGTCTCGCGCATGCCACTCAAGATCGGACCCGCGCGCATCTACTTCCTCGCCGCCATCCGCTCAGTATGCAGCACAATGAGCGGCGCAAAGCTCGTGCAAAAAGTATGTCCAATTTGTCTTGGTATTTGTATGGATATGTGGGGACTCATTTCATGTGTATGTGGTCCACACAGGCATTCGACAAAGCCAAGAGCCTTGGGAAAGCGCCAGACGGCATGACAGCCGACGACGTCGTGCAGCAGATCCTCGCGGCGTTCCCGCGCAGCGAAGACGAACTTGGCGGCCGCGACGCACTGCGCGAGTTTGTCACGTACGTGTGCAGTCTCTCTTGCTGTCGTTATGCTCTGCACAGCTAGTGGTATGCTGACAACTGTATGTACGTATTTACGGATATTTTATATACGTGTCTATGTACCAATACCAGCAATTACCTCGAACTCGATACGCAGAGCTTTGACAAAGTGCACGGCGCGTCACCGCCGCGGTACCGCATGCTCGCGACTGCCCAGCCGCCATCGACAACGACCCATAACACCAACACCAGCAGCAGCACCGCCAATCACACCAGCAGCACCAGCACCACCAATCCCAACAGCAGTAGCAGTGCGACTGGTGAAGCGCCGCGGAAGAAGCCGAAAATCGATGGCAGCAAGTAACGGAGTGGGAACGGTCAGAAAACGGATGTAAGCGAATCACAGCGGATGTAAGCGAATCAATTGTTGCTTCGTCAATATCCGCAGTCATTCGCGCACGTAGCTGCCTATAGCGCAACTGCTTTAGCAAAGCGCGCACGCTCGCGCTCAGCCCGCGCTGCACACAACGCGTCAACGTCGTACGCTTCGGTCGCTGTGTCAACTGCGTGACGCGGCGCGTACGGAGTCGGTCCGTACTCGGGCGTGAACGTCGCAAACAGTCGAATGGCGTCACTGCTGCAGTCACTATCAGTAGCTTGCGCGTCACGAAACCGTTGCTGCTGGTGCGTCCACACGTCAGTCCAGAGGCGCTCAAAGCGCTCGGTCTCGACGCGCGAGAGCGTGCTGTCAAGCGGATGCGTGAGCTGCGGCGTCTGGACCGAGCCAATGCGGCCGTGCACATGGTAGACATGCGGTAGTATGCAGTCGCGAAGCCACGCGCGATCGTCCTGAGTATCGAGCAAGCGCTCGGTCACAACGACCCAGTGGCTAAAGTCGAGCGTGAGCTTGAGGCTCGGGAACGCGTCGAGGAGCGCGAGCGTTGGCCACGGCGAGTAGAACAAGCGGCCGCGGTGCGTCTCGTGCGACAAGCGGTCACAGCCGAGCTGCTGCTCGATCTCCTGCGCATGTGCGAGGAACTCCATTTGCTCGCGCTCGCGCCAGCGGTCGGCGCCCGAGTGCGCATTGAGCCACACGAGTCGGTCATCGTCGGAGGGTGGGAATGCAGAGTAGACGCGTTCGAGCTGGCGGTGGTACCGATCGAGCTGCGTCGGTACGCTCTCGAATTGTTGCGATAGGTGCGCGTCGTCGTAGTCGACCCAGCCCGAGTACACGCCGACGATGAGCTGCAGGTCTTGCTCGCGCAGTAGCTCGCGGGCGGTTGCAAGACCGCCGAGTGCGTCCAAGTCGCTCAAGCTCGCTTCGATGCCATCGTAGCCCTGGCTGCGCACGTGCTGCAGCAGTCTACGGCCAAGCTCATGCGGTTTGTGGTCTGCAGCGAGTCCGAGCCGCGCTGCTGCTGGTGTGCCCCAGAGCGAGCGGAAGCACTTGAGCTGGAGGTGCGCCATTCGAGCAGATCTCTTGTGTGTCAAACGAGCGTTTGCAGCTGGTTGCTTGAAGTTGTGAATATGTGCACATGGAATACCTAAATATCGGATATTGCATACGTTTATGAATGTATTCGGTATATGAGCAGACATCATGCTTGTCACGACTGAATTGCTGACTGTCAGTGTGAGCAGCTACTTTCGTTCGCTCCTCGCACTGCTCTTTGCGTCCTCCTGCTCGGCGTGCTTTTCGTCTCGTAGCTCGAGCGTTGCGTCTTCACGACCCTCGACGTCGCCGCTGTCTTTGCTCTCGCTCGGCGGTGCGTCATCGCGCAATCGCTTGGTCGAGCCTCCTTTCGCACTGACCTCGTTGCGTTTGGCGTCGCCGTCCAGGCCGGTATCATTTCGATCGTCATCGCCGTCTCTCACCTTGGAGTCCGATTCGATCCGATCGAGCGACGCACGCGAGCGCATCGCTTTCATGAGGTTGTAGAACGCGTCGTAGTCCATTGACGCGATCACGATCTCGAGGTACTGCTCGGCCTTGGCATCGCTCTTGATCACGCGCTGGCACCGCTCGACGAACTCGTCTTCCGAGATGTTGGCAGACGCGAGGAACGCTGCAGTCGGCAGACGCAAACGACGAGTTAGAGCGTATGAGAGTGTATGCAAAAGAGGACGACTCGATGCAGCAGCTCACTCGCCAAGGCATCGAGCCAATGACGACCTCCAGCGAGCACACATGCGCGAACCTTCCATGCGCTTGTTAAACAGGTCCTGGAAGCGCAGGTAAATCTCCATGTACTCGAGGTGGTGCTCCTTCTCGTCCGTGAACGTGAGTGCGTGGTCGAGGAAGAACTGCTCAAAGAAGCGCTGGAAGCTCGGCGCGGCGATGAACTCGGCGAGCGACCGGATGACGTTGTCCTGGATACCCTTCTCGAGCTCCATAGCTGCACGCACGCGAGTGTGCAGGGATGGATGTTCGTGTATGTGCGCGCACTTTTGAGCAATACTGTCAGTGCAGATGAGCCGAATGCTGCTGACCTGCCTCGAATGTGTTCACGCTCACTCGGCTGTGTGGCATCCCGAAACTACAGTTGTGTCGTTTCGCGTCCCATGCGATTGAGCAGGAACTGCATGCAGTTGTGTAAGTTGTTTGCATGCTATTTATAAGGTCAATATTGACATTGAAATTGATTTACATAGCCAATTCAATACTTTTGATACACTTGTCGCAGTCTGTTGTAGTGACAAATGATGCAAAGCAAGTATTCGGACATCACCCCTGTTTATATTGTCAATAGTGACAAAAACAAAATAACACGACCAATTTGACAATGCTTCCAAACTGATTGGCAGCAGCAAACCCGAGTGCCAGTCCAATCGCACGACGAGCAGCTATCGAACATGGCGGCGCGCGTGACCAAGCAGTTCCTGCAGCAGGTGCTGCAGCACGACACCAATCACAAGAGCGGCAGCAAGGGCGCGAAGTTCAGCAAGAACCAACCGCTCAAGAAGCAGCAGCAGCAGACGACTGGCAAGAAGGTCGCAGGCGGCAGCAAAGCAGCCAAGACCAACAAGCACGTGCGTGGCGGCGTCGCTATCGCTACGCAGAGCAAGAAGAAGAAGAAGCAGGCCGCCCCTGAGCGATTCCTCGACGCTGCCAAAAAGGAGCAGGCGCAAGCCGACCGCACGCGCGAGAACGTCCAGAAGCTCCAAGTGCGCGCGACCGACAAGTCGCAGCGTCTCATGGCCAAGGTGCGTGTGCGGCCCTGTGCTGCATGAACATGTGTCGATCGTCTGCGTATATGTGTGTGTGCGTATGCGATGAGCATGTGAACTGACACGCTGTCGGTCTATGTGTGTGACGTATGTTGAACGGCTCGCTGCAGGTGCTTGCGCTGCGTCTGAAGGCGCTCCATTAAGTTAAACAGCCGCGCAATAGCCACATTTGGCAGTTCATACATTCATTCATAGACCATCATTCCATTTCCATGAGCAGCTCATTCTGTATGCGTGTCATTGCGAGCTGCAGACTGTGGCAATAACGCTGAATGCAGTCGTGTGATTCGGATCGCCTGTATGGTGCAGCCACTGACAGCACAGCAGCAATGACGCTACTCAAACGCTCTAGTCCTTCTTCACGGGCGACGCCTTGATCGCGCCGCTCTGGTGCGCGTTCACTTTGAGAACCTCGTCGAGGTCGTCAAAGTCGTCCTGGACATGTATATACACACATTGGCGTCATATGTAAATTGCATCAGTCAACGCGCACACGCAATGATCAAACGAATACACGCGTAGCCACTGATGCAGACCAGATGCGATTGTCATCGCAGCACAAGCATCGTCACAGCGGGGAGTGAGCTGCGTCTCTGGTGCGACCAGTGATGTCGTTATTAGGGACCAATGAGTGCACAACGCACCTTGTTCATCTGGACGACCGTGTACGTGAAGACCGAGGCGGCAAACGTCGCGAGGCTGCCGCCGAGCAGCAGGTTCTTGGCGCGCAGCGAGAGAGCCATCGTGAGAGAGTGAGAGTGCGTGTCTGCGTTTCCTCGAGCTTCTTGGCGATTGGATCAATTGGGTGTGTGCGGTGGAGCAGACGAACACTGCAGCGCTCCGATAAAGTGCGAATGCAGAATTGATTTCGTGTCTGCTGCCTATGCCATCAATTAAAAACACAATCATTTTCTGCATATACCAGCAGCGAGCGCGACAAAACCAAGGTTCTCCCATATACGTGTCGTCAATGGCTCGCAATGCCGTCGAGACGTCTCGAGACCACCTCGTCATACACGACAACCTCGAGCCTCCGCGACATCGAAAAACTCATTTCGTGTGCTCTGCCTGCTAGTATCTACCTGCTTTGGTGCTGTCGCTCGCTACGCTGCCGATGAACTCGGTAGAGCGCCTGTTGTCGGCGCCGACGGCTTTGCAACGTGCCCACCGCGTCTCAACGGCGCTGCTGATCGGTCCTTCGACACTGCCATCGCTGAAGCTGACGACGCTGCTGCTGCTGTGCGTGCCTTGCTCGTGCGTTTCGTATCAGCTGTCGGTGCGTGCGCAACTACCGTGGCAGCAGCAGCCACGACTGGCGCAACAGCACCCGAACTGTCGGCCACTGTGGTCTTCTTTGCGCCTCCGGAGCCACGTCGTCGTCGCGGCGCGGGAGCTGCCGAGCTCGCAGACTGCATTGCCGCCACCACGACCATCGCAGCAGCAGAAGTGTTTGTCTTCGCACGCGCAGCGCCAGCAGCTGGTCGAGGCGTTTGTCGCGTTCGCGTTGCTGGCTTCGCTCTTAAGCGCGTCCCAGTGGACGCGTCTGGCGTCCGGTGCGTCGTCGCTGGACGCATCAACCTAGCACCAGCAGCACCAGCAGCACCAGCAGCAGTAGCTGCAGTAGCTGCAGTAGCTGAGGTTGTAGACGGGCGTGTACGTGGCAGTTCTGTCGTGTCGCGCGTCGCTGCTCGCAGTCGAGTGCTCGGAACGCTGTTGCGTGTCGCAGCCACTGCCACTGGCGCCTCTGCAGTCGCACATGCGTCAGCTCCAGATTCGCGCTTTGGCGTTCGCTGCCGCCTCCTGCTCGACCGCGCATCCGCCTGCTGCAGTTCAGCAGCATCTGATACGGCAGTAGTCGTACGCTGTGATTCCGGAGCCGACGGTACGCGCTGCCGTGCGGTCAACTGCGCCTTGGCCGTGCGTGGTGCTCGTGCCACCGATGTGGTTGCGTCTATTGCAGCACACGTGTCGCGCTTGGGCTCTGAGTGCCGCGGAGCAGCGCGTGGCAGCTCCGTCGTTGCTGCTGTAGCGTCTGCATCCGCATTAGTAGCAGCAGTTGCCACCATCGCCTGCTTGCTCGTTCGCCGCTTGGGCGCTGCTGCCGACGCTTTTGGTTGATGCGACGCTGCTGCTGCCGACGTCTTAACAGCGCCGTAAAGCGGCTCAGGCGTCGCCTCGCGCCGTGCATGGCGACCAACGACGAGCGTGCGTTTGGCTGGGCGGTGCGGTACCACCGGCAGCACAATACTGCGGCCTGCTGTCGCTGCGACTGGTTGCTGCTGTTCGCTGCGCTGTCGGTGTGCGCCTCGACGACGCGGCGCTGCGACTGCAGCGGTTGCTATTGCTATTGCTGCTATTGCTGCGCGCTGCCGCCGCTCGAGCAGCACAGCGCGACGTGACCGCACGGTCTCAAAGCCGTTGAGCGCATCGTCGGGTCGGAACGCGATGCCGGGCTGCGCATGCGTGACCACAACGACGCCGTCGCTTTCGCGGATCTGTGTGAGTGCTGCGACGTCAACGCTTTTGCGGCTCTTGCTGTGATGCACGTGCGATGGCGGCGGCACAACGGCGCTGCTGCTGCTGTTGCTTGTCGTCGCGTCTGTCAAGAGTGACTGTGCGTCGTTGTTGTCAAGCAGCGCTGTTGCTGCGTTTGTTGCATTTGTTGCATTTGTTGTTGTTGCACCACGTGTTGATATTGTGGTGTCAATTCGTGCAATGTCCCGAATAGTGGTTTTTGAAGCGTTGCCGTTGCGTTTTATTCGGGACGACCGTTTCTGCTTTGCAGCAGCTCCAGTTCCAGTTCCAGTCGTCATTTCACCAGTCGCGACCGCCTCGTGCGCGTCGTCGAGCACTGCCGCGACGTCTGCCGCCGCGCTGCTTGTCGTCGGGAACAGCTCGCTGAACGTCTGCTTGCGCGGCACATCAGCTGCGTCGTGACTGGTGTGCACGCCCACAGTCGCAGCTGCAGCTGCCGACTGGTCTGCGACGCCATGCTCTATCGGTTTGGACGGCACAGGCACCGGCGCGATTGCTGACGGCGAGAGCGACTTCTTCGTCCGGTTGCTGCCGCCGCGACTCCGCGCACCTCGCGCACCTCGCGCACCTCGCGGTTTCTTTGCGCGCAGCGGTTCCGCAACAACAGCGACTGTTTCAGTAGCGGATACAACTATGGGCGACGACGGCTCGTTAACAGCGTCAGGTGTAGTAGTCGCTGTTGCCGGCAGCGCTTCTTGCGTTGTCGTATTGGATCTGCGGCGTCGTAATGTGTCGCTAGTAGTGCTGTCACCACGGCTGCTCTCACTCGAGTCTGTCGATTGTGCGTTGCGCTCGAGTGGTGCGTCTTTGCGTGGTGACTCTGTCGGTATCGACTCTGTCGGTATCGGCGCTGGAGCGACTGGCGGTGGTGGCACGCACTCGACGCTGGTCACTGCAGCTCGCTGACTACGATTGCTGCTCTTGCTGCTGCTACTAGCGTCGACGCTCACCATCGTGCCGGTCTTGGGGTCAAACAGCATCTTTGGTCCGTCGCGCTTGAGGATCCGCACCGGCGTGACGGCCATGGATGGTGCGGATGCGATCCGCTGGTGGGACCGCAGTGGCGATGCCGCCATTGACCGCTCGGTCCTGACACCGTTGCTGTCGGCAGCAGTGCGCCAGACCGAATGCGTCGATGCGTTGCCGTTGCTCCGATTGTCTGTCGTGCGACTTGCGTCGATGCGCGCGACGTCGTTGAACCGCACGCGTTGCGCTGGCGCGAGCGGTTCAGCAGCGCGTCGCTCGTCGCAGCTCGCAGTGGTGTGGTGATCATTGCTGTGGCTGCTGCTGTTGTTAGTATGAGGCCACGGCCGTGTCGCTACTGGCTGGTGCTGCTGCTGCTGCTGCTGTGTCGTATGAACGTCGTCGCTCGGATGGAACCGCGTCGCGCCAAGCGCGCGACTAGCGCATCGCGGGTCGTCGAGCCAGTCGGTGGCAGGAGTGCAGCGGGCTGCCTTGATCGGACTGTCGTGCTGTGTGTGCGACTGGTAGCTGTGGTTGTGGCTCAAACCACTGCTGCTGCCGATGTGGCCAATGCGCCGCACGTTCTGACTGCAGTGTGGGTCGGCTGTTGCCTGCAGTTGCAGACCTGATGTCGCTTGCGCGCAGTCACAGAGCGTCGGGAACTCGCGCGCGCGCTGCTCGGCGCGCAGGCGGTCGGTTCGCGCAATGTCCTGCTCAACGGCGTCGTCGCCCCAGCGGCCCGTGCGTGCAGCTGCATATGCGCCTGAGAACGCAGGCGCTGCACCACGCCAGACGCTCTGCTGTTGCTGTTGTGGAGTGGGTTGTGTGGTCGATTGGCAGCAGTGTGCGTGGTCCACTGGCGTCACGCTTGCAGGTCGGTCAGTCATCGCGACCGGACCATTGCTGCTGCTACTCGGGACGTCGCAGCCCCAACCGACGCGACCGGTCGGTACGAGGTGCACGTGCACGTCCTGGCCGTTGTGCTCCTTGCGCAGACTCGGCGTGTTGATTGGCGCTGGCGCAGCACCAGCAAGCGAACGTGTCGCTACGAGCGACGACGAGGACGAGGCCGCTGACTTGAGCACGAGCATGCGGCTCGCGCTGCGGAAGCCGCTGCCGCCACCATGGTCGTATGTCTTGGCGAGCGGCGCCCTGTAGACCGTGCTCACGTTCCGACTCGAGAACTTGGTCTTGGCCTTTGCTGCCGTTGTCGTTGCGGTCATGCGGCAATATGTCGATCTGTTGGCCTGTGTGTGCGTATGTGTGTCTCGAGCTCGGCGCTGCACGTACAAGAGTGGGCGTCTGGCGAGCATGCATGTAGCACAAGCCACTGATCTACTCAAGATCCAGCGCGTCAAGCGGCGGCGACTCTGCGAAACGAGCGTCGCTTCCGCGAACAATCAACGACTCTTGGAGCTCGATTTGACACGTCACAGCTAAAATGTATCGAGCATGTCGAATCGTATGCATCACCTGCTAATTCGCCAACAAACGACAGACCACAAATAACCCTGTGACACCCAGCAGCAGCAGGAACGAACGAACGCATGCACGCCGCTTCCTGTATGCGTGTGATGCATGTGACTGTGTATATATCATCTACTCGTCTATCGCCTAGCGTCGTCGCCCCCCATTCCCTGACATTCCCCCCGCCACGTCTGTCATGACTGTCTGTGTAGTGCTACTGATACCGATCCCACGACCTCAGCAGATGAGCGCGACCGTGTCGAGTCGCTTCGTCGTACTGCTGCGTGCGCTAGTACCACTCAACAGTCCGTTCGTCTCGCTCGCGTCGTCGTTGTCGTCATCGTACTCGTCGATCGCCGGCTCGTCGACACTAAAGCGCTTGTGGTCGTACATCATCGGCTGCTTCGCCATTGAGGCTCGATTGGTACCGCTAATATTGGTACCACTAACATTGGTACCGCTAACATTGGTACCAGTATACATCCCAAGCGGGTGGCTCAGACACAATGGCGTCCAGCTGTGTTCAAAGTGGAAGAACACGAGCGCAGCAACGATGAGCCCGAGCACGACGTCGACTGTGTAGTGCTTGCGGCCGGCGACGCAGAGCCCTGCGAGCACGAGGAGGTACGTGATCCCAATCGCCCAGCGCACGCGCGCGCCGCGCTCCAAATGACGGTCGAGCACGCGCAAGTACAGCAGCACGGCGCTCGTCGTGTACGCCATGTGGCCCGAGAAGATGAGGTCGCCGCACGAGTTGTAGTTCCCGTACATCGGTCCCACGCGCGTGACAATGTCGATCCACGTCGTTGGTGGCAAGTAAGGTACCGAACTCCCCACGCGGCAGTGCGGCGCTGGCCCAGGGAGCGACGTGAGTGCGATCGTGATCCCTCGCAATAAGTAGCAAACGGTCGCACATCGGAAGAACGCGCAGAGCACGTTCACGCGATTCGCGCGCGCCATCGCGTACGACTGGAGCATGAACGCAATGGGGACGAGCGCAGTCAGCACATCACTCAGTGGCCGCCACGGCGAGTCGATCGCTTGCTCGGGGATCAAGAGGAACCCGAGGTCCGGCAGCGGCGTCCGCGACGGCACGTGCACGTAGAACGCCGTGTTGACGGCAAATATCATGACGAGCGACACGGCGATGAAGAGCTCAGCGTGGTCGCCCAACGTCCGGAGCGTGCGGTCGACGCGCGTGCGCACGGCATGGCGGATTGCCAGCAGCGTGAGTGTGAACAGCAGCCACACGCAGCCGTAGATGAGCCGCGTGCGCGTCTCGGGCGGCTCGACGACAAACTTGAAGAAGAGGATCCAGCTCAGGACGCCACCGGCTGCGATTGTGATCGTCACTAATTTGAACACAAAGAACCCAACGACTTCGCGCACGTCGATGGAGTGGCAAATGGAGGCCCAGGATGTATGGGCCGATGATGATGTCGTTGTGGTGGCGTTTCGCATCGCGATTGGGAGCGATGCGGTACCAAAGTTGATTGCGAGCGACTTGTCGAGGCTTGCAGCGATCGACGACGCAGGGCCCGACATCTTGCGTTTCGCGCGCGTGAACGGCGACGCGCTCACGAACGACGGTAGGTACGACGTCATGGCGGCAGGCGACGGTGAAGGCGAGTGCGTCGCGCTGTGATGGAGCGAACGAACTGCTGGGGGAGGCTGAGCAGCGACGGCCAGTGGCGAATGAGAGCGCTGTCGACGTCAGCGGCCGGGAGAGAGGAGTAGACAGTAGCAGACAGCAGCCGGTCGAGCAGCAGGTGGTGGTTCGCTCACTCGCTCGCTCGCTCTCTCGCTCTCTCGCTCTCTCGCTCTCTTGGGCGCTCAAGGAAGTGTGCCGAGCTGTCCTGCCCGCGTGTACGTCTGCCTGTCCGAGTGAGTGTGCTTGTGTCGCCTGCCAGCCAGCGCGCTGCTCCCCCATGTGGCCTGCCAGGCACGCATACACGCGAGCAGCGAGCAGCGCAAGTGAGCAGGTCTGGCCTTTTTCTGGCTCGATGTACCGTTCGCAGCGGTACATACCCACAATGTTTACTCACAATCGCGCCTGGACGTATACCTCTTTCGCGCGTTTCGCGCGAATCCATCGTCCTTCTCTATCGAGTGATCGTATCGCAATGGGTATGCGCATCTGTGGTCGTTGTTTGCGCCAGCGCGTAGTGCGACGCCACGGCGCAAGCAAGTCGCTCGACGCACCCGAAAGCTCAACGAACAGGTGATGGTGAACGTCCACACGCACAAGCAGAATGTGCATGCGTTTGACTGTACTATGTCGGTGCTGCACGACATGACGAGGGTTACTAGTCTTGGCGAAAAGAACCTCGAAATGGGTCACTTCCAAGCGACATGCAGAGCGTAATCGCAATAGCCGCAGCCATAGGAGAGTGAGTGCGTGAATGAGTTCGACGACCTCGCGACACAATGCGACGGCTGCAGTTTCGATGGCACTAGTACCAGCATCTGCCATCACAAGCTAAGCTGCCGACATCAGACAGCTCTTCGCGATCGCCATCACATCCATCACATCCAGTGATTGCATGTGCAGCTCATTCGACCAGCGAGCAGCTACTGACGCCCACCACCAACCGCTCCGTCGTCTCGAGGAGCGAAGAAAGACAAGCAACAAGCAAACGAGAGCAAGTGCGTGTGCGCTGCAAGCCGCATCGACTGACGCGTTGTACTAGTAGCTTCCTACCAAGTCATTCCAATAGACAGCTACAGCTCCGAGTACGCGTTCGCCTGTCGGTAGTACGACGACTGCGCGCCAGGGTAGCCGCTCATTGCACCGGCGCGCGGTCCTCGGCCACGATTGCCACTCCGTACGCCCATGCCAATGCGGGAGCTGTTCCCTCCACTGCTAAAGCCACTGCCACCACTTGCACCGCTATCGCCAGCGACTTGGACGAGAAACATGTGGCCAGACGGACACGCAACGCGCCTATTCGACATGGCCATACAAACAGCCACATAACAATCCAATCATCAGTATCGACAGCCACATGGACTGACTACCCGGTCGTCAAAACACAACCGTACATGTTGTACATGTGCGGGAGCACGCGCATCTGGATGTGGCACTGCGGGCAGCGCACGAGCGCGCCGTGCGAACTTGCGCGGTACGACGTCGGCGGCGCTGGCGGCTGAAACATGGTGCGTTGCACTGGTGGGACTGGTGCTGATGACGTCATAGATGATGCCATCGATGCCGCATCACTCAACCGGCGCTTGACGTCGCGGTCGGTCACTGGGCCCCCACAGTCGCGGCAGAACCGGTGGCCTGCGCGCACGCGCGGGTGGTCGCACTGCTGCTTGACCTGGAGCTCGTGCATGACGCTGCGACACGCGGGGCACTTGTCGTAGTTTGACGTGTCGCTCCGCTGCGTCGCGTGGAGACAGCGCCAGTGGAACGCGTGGCCGCACGCAGTCGTGACGATCGCGTCGCCGACAACCATTGGATCGAGACAGATCGCGCACTCGTCGGCCTCGGGCGCTGCGGTCGTCGCTGTAATCGCTTCAGCCTCGGCAACGGGCTTGCGCTCGAGCAGGTCGTGTGCGCGCTTTGCTGCGTCCGCTAGCAAGTCGGTGATGCCGCAATCAGTGCGACTCGTGACGTAACCGAGACTCCTCGACCGCCGGAGCGTTGTGCGGTCAGGCCGCGGGCCCAAGTGCTTGGCTTCGAGCTCGCGCTGCTGTATCTCAGCACGTGTGCGATCGCGTGCGCGCTGTTCAGCAGTTTCCAACTCGCGCCGTCGGTCTTCAGCAGCGCGCACGCGCTGCTCTTCTTCGACGACCGCGAGCTGCCGCGCCCGTGCGCGCTCAATGTCGTCCGCGCGCCGGCGCTCGAGCGCCATCTGGTGCTGGTCGTGCACGCACCGGTCGCAGACACGCACGGGCTCGTTGTTGTACCGCACGATTGTTGTCGACGGCATGACTTTGTGCGACCGCGCGCAGCTGCCGCACACCGCATTGCCGCACGACTATGGACGCGAGTGCATAGAGACATACATGCATACATGGCAGTCGTGGTTGTGCACGTGCAGATAGATAGACAGAGAGGCGACGGTCGTACGAGGTGAGAGGAGCTGGTGAATGAGAAGACACAGACACACAGACACCTAGTGTCCTCGACAGATAGACATTACACAGACACACGTACCCGACAGCGGTGCTTCCTGCGAAAGACCTGGAACTTCTTCTGGCACATGAAGCAGTCGGTCGCGGCTTCAAACATCGCGTCCGACATGTTTTGTGCTGCGCTCGGGTTGGGCCGCAGCAGCATCGTCTACGCTCCCCTTTACTCGCGGTCGCGTGTGTGTGTGTGCGTGTGCGTGTGTGCGTGTGTGTGTGCGTGTCGCCCTTGCGTCGACGACAAGTGCCTGAGCGTCTATGCGTGTGTCGACCAGCGGCGCTTGCAGACTTCGACGAGGCGGCGGCGGCAACGACGGCACTTGAGAGAGAACCGGATTTTTCGTAGTGCGAGAGGGAGACGCCGTGTGACACACACTCCTGCAGGCCACTGCACAAGATGCGATAGCAGCACTGCAGTTTAGTATCGGCAGCTCGAGACTTGAAATTGTGTACATGTCAAATAGATTCTTAGTTTCGTCACTATTGTCTTGCACGTTTGACAGTCCAAAACTGTCGAACAAACTGTTTGGCTCCTAGTCAACTCTGCTCCAGCCATAATGACCTGCAAACATGTACGAGCGCAAACGTTACGGCAGACGGACGGGGATCTAGTGTACACGAGCGCACCAATTCACTACGCTCGGTGCTGCTACAGCATCGCTTCGTCGTCGTCTGCTGGCTCGCGCGGCGCGCCAAGTGCGTCATTCCCGTCGTCGTCCTCGGTGCGAATGCCGAGCGCGCGCCGCATCTCTTTGCCGCGCAGATCCGCCATGAGCGACTGGACCTGCAGAGTAGCCATGCACATGCACACACATATAGAAGCCACGTACAGCCACCAAGAGTAGTGAGTACGTGCGATCACGTGCCTACTCACAGACGCCAATGCACACACGCATATACACGTCAGCATGGACGCACCGCATGGCCTTTGCCGAGCGTCTCGGCGCGATCGATAAAGTCGTCAAAGTTCAGCCCGGGGTACAGATCATAGGCCCACTGCTTGTACATCTTGATGAGCGACGCAAGCGCTTTCGCCTGCGACGAGTGGGCGAGTGAGCGCATGTCAGCAGCAGTGCAGTGTGTGCGTCTGTGTCTGCGGCTGTCAGTCTGCATCATATGCGAGTATATACATGCACACACCTCCTGTCCCGTCACGTCGCCGCTCACTTGGAACGGGAACGTCTCGTAGATCTTCGAGAGCCCTTCGGCCGACACGAGGTGCGACTCGGTGAGCAGGTTGCGCCGCTTCTTGACGACTTTCTCGACCGGCGCGCTGTCGTCCTGCTGCTCACCATCTCCGTCGTTTGCACCGCCACTGAGCGTCGCTGCGCCCTCTTCGCGCAGCCGCGTGATCTCCGAGTCGTCGTCGCGCTCCCAGCCACCTCGTGCTGCCATTGCTGTCGTTGCTGGTGTTGTCGCATTGGTGTGCTGGACAATTGCAACCTCGTTTTTGTCGCTATCTGTAGTCTTCATTTGGCTACTATCGCATTTTACTGCAAGATATGTGCGATATATGCAAATAGTATTAGCTCGCAGATGCAATCACGAAATATAAGCCTTGTATTTGATTCATGCAGATCGCACATCGTCTCGTGTCAAGCTGCAGTCCTCACGTTATCCGATAATCGAGCCGCTTCAAAAGCTGCAGTCCTCACGCACGAGCGCACATGCTCCAGCAAGCAGCAGCACTGACAACACTTGCGTCCCATACAAAACGTCTTTGGACACGCGATTGTCATGCGCTAACGACACGCTCGCTACTCGCAACTCGTTCCTATCCTATCATTTGTGCACGCGCGAGCTGCTCAACCGATCAGCGATCATGGTGCTCGCACGCCAGCAACAGCCGACGCTGCTATCTACTCTACTCTATCTACCTGTCTCCTGTTTGCCTGCCTGTCTGTCTGTCGTAATTGTCAGTCTATTGGCATGTCAAGGTCCCCAGATGCGATCTATCCGCTACGATCGGCGACTCAGACGCTTGAGGCGCCGACGGTGATGCGAGCACGGACGCTTGCCATGGTTCGCCTGCAGCAGCAACAAGTCCAAGTCCAGCGCAGCAGTGACGTCAGCGATACTCGCTTCCTGCGTCTGGCTCCATACACACCCCAGCACACGCAGGTCGCAACTGCTCGCTTGCGACTGCGAACGCACCTTCTTCGGACGCCGCGCATTGCGGTTGAGCAGCTGCATACCGATCGACTCCTCCGTGAGCCGCATCTTCTCGAGCGAAAACTCGAGGTTGTGGCGCCAGTCTGAGAGGTACAACGGCGCCTTTGGCGCTGTAGCTTGTCGAGCTGCCGCAGCAGTGATAATGGATGCGAGCGCGTCAGCCGAGCGTGGTCATTCGTGTCCGCAGCAACCCAAAACATGCAGTTCATGCACTCAAGCACGCACGCACCTGCAGGAAAGAGGTCCCACGGGGCCATGAGCGTGCGTGAGGACGACGAGAACGCGCGACAATGCGTGAGCAGCTTGCTGCTGCTGCTCACACGCGCCGCCATGGCCGAGGCTGCCATCATTGCACGCATCGCCATTGCTGTGCGACCTGATCTGTGTGTGTCCACCACCGGATCCGAAAAGGTCGCCCTCGCTTTTGTCACTTTGCTTTTCTATCCCATCATATGGATGTGTGGACCACATGCACATCTATCGCACCAACAGTCGTTGTTGCGACTGATTCTAATGACGAAAGGTCGCATGTAAGGTGTCGATACATCTCGCGCACGAGTAGCAGTCAACAGGCTCTGACGTATTCCGTTCTGCAGGCGTCTCTCATCAACAACGCTTACTGAGCTACACGTGCACTGCAACACGCAGCACTTGCAACTCATCTGTGCTACTTACATAACGTCGCAGTATAGAATCGCCAGCCATTCGGAATTGCCTAGTTGAATCGTGTGCGATGCTGAACGACTCACGTTGCTCTCGTAGTGTTGCGATTCCTCGCGCGCCGTCGCTGTTGCGAGCAAGCGAACCCGCCGTATGTGACCAAATGTGGTTCCTTCCATCGATCGCTCAACGATCTCACGTCGTGGCTGTACTCGCTGTTCGCGCCTGTGTCTCGGCGCGAGCATGGTGCTCAAGACGCCGATGACGTTCCAGCCGCTGCGGCAAGCCGTTGAGCTCAAAACACTAACGGGTTCTACAGCCGTCGGCTTGCAGTTGCGATGATTGCGACTGGCGTCGTCTTCTCGGTCGTCTCGCTCGCGTACTTGGGCTACAACGCAGTTGCGACGAACTGATGGAGTGCGATTGTACATATGACGAACCCAGGAGATCCATGGAGGTGTATCCGCAGAAGGAACGGCGTACTAGATGAGTGATACCTGCAGATGCGAATATCCTTGGAAGATACAAGGATGCAAGTGACTGAGTGAGCCGATAGACACTGCGATAGACGCAGGTTCATAGGCATTTGTTGACGTCGCTACTACGTACGTCGTCCATCGATCGGATTGACGCTTCCTCTTGGCACTATAGACTGGCGCTGCTAGTAAACAGAGGCGATTCGATCATAGGTAGCAACAGGTGGCATTGTATCTACGACGCCCGCTGCTGCTGCCATTGCTGCTCGTGTGTCGTGACCTTGAGAGCAGTCACGCTACAAGATAGAGATGCATCGCTGTCTCGACACAACATGCCATTGGAGCGACGATACTGCGCTGTCTCGCCATGGAAGCTCACATGCGAGCTTCTTCGGCGCTCGGTTTGGCCGTCGAAGCGACGCGTGTCGAACACAGCAGGTAGGTATTAGTACATGTCAGCAATTCGTTCGAACTCGGGGCGTCGCTGCTTCGCCTCATGCGATCATGACCTGTTCACTGGTGCGTGCGTGACTTATGTTGGTAGTCGAAAGTGGTCTGCGCGGATGTCAGGCGCTTCGTGCCACTGACTCGGCGTCGCTTGGTCGCACCGCTTGGCTCGACAATGTTCCACTATGGAAAATGACGACGGCATTACCGACCATCAGTCTCTCGCTGGTCTAGTACTAGTACATTCGTCAAGTGCGCTCGTTGATTGTTGCTTGGAGCGCAGGCCGACAGCGCACGCATCGAGCGCTTGCTTTCGCGCAGACACACTAGAACGCCTGGGGCGACGACATACTGCCCAGTAGTTGTGTTCACGGCATCCAAGCAACGAGCGCAAGCGAGAAAGCGAACGTCGCGACCACCGCTGGTGAGCTTCACATACACTCGTATCTATCGCCTGCCTGCTCGCTGTGTGCAGTAGCATCAACATCATCATCACATCACGCGCAACTTTTGCGCAGGTGACCCAGCAGATCTTGAGACTGCTATTGTTGCCATCGCTATCATACTCGAATGCGGGCAGGCAGGCAAGCATTCAACAACCGTGAGCAGGGATCCAGCTGCGAGTCGAGGGCGAATGTTGGTGTGGGGCGAGCTCACGCACAAGTCCGTAAGCAAACCAGGCAGTAGAGAACAACGCAGAGAGCGTGTGCGAGCGAGCTGGCGGCTGATAATGACTGGCGCAAGTGGTGGCATCCCACGGGTCCGGGATGGACCAACTGCCAAGGTCGCAAGGGGGGACAACAACGACTATCCGACACGAGGAGCGCAGACATGCACGCCCACGAGGAGCGAGCTGCAGCGCTTCTCTTCTCTGGCATGAATGAGCACATCGGGCAACAGCGCAGTTGCATCCCACGGCCTCACTTGCCAAGCGCTTTCGCAGCGCAAGACGACTACCTACCTAGTGATGCAGGTACATGCAGCGCGGTTGCGTGTACATGTATGGTTTGCTTTGCGAAAGAGAGAATTGAGAGTCTCGTTTGCTGTGCTCGCCGCTCCATACTTGCCCGCAGTCAGTCTGTCTGTCACAGGATAGCAGCAAAGCAGGTGTCAAGCACAGCTGAGTTGCGATTGTTGTTGCTTGTTTCGCACGTTTGTTGGTTTGCAGCAACCTACTGCTTGCTTGCATGCTCCAGTCAAGACTGTTCAGTCTGCAAGAGCTCGGTTGCTTGCTCGCTCGTCCGCGCACTTGAGCTCACATGGTTTCTTCTTTCCTTTGCAAGCGACAACAACAACACACAACGTCGACCCAGCGAATGAGGAGATATGTGCGGCTCTTCCCGCTCAAGCCAAAAAGCAAGCCAAACGCAAAAATCGAATGGGCAAAAACACAATTTGGTTGATGTTGAAGTGCGTTGGCCGTTCCCGTGCGCGCAGACTCGTTTTCGCTATTGCAGCGCGGCACTCGGCTGCGCTTGTTTTGTTGTTTGCTTTTTTTGCAACTTGTGTTGCTGGCAATGGCAATGGTAATCGCACCAAACGACAGGCACGGCTCAGAGTTTACCCGCAGTTAGCGGCTGCGCTGCATGACTGGCTGATGCGCGGCTGAATCTGTCGCGCCTCGCTGACGTGCGAGTGTACCTGCCGCCATAGCGGGAACGACTGCGCGTGATCGTAGCAGCAGCAGCAGCAGCTGGGCGGGCGCTCGTTTGCTTGTTGCCGTGGCGCGTACGTGTTGGGTGTTGTGTGTGTGTGTGTTGCGTGGGTATGAGTGCGCTTGCTTGCTTGCATGGCAGTCGCTTTGCTGAAAGCGCTCGACCGCAATTGCAATTGCGAATGACAACAACAGCAGCATCAACCACCTCGCCTTCCTGCACACACTGCATGGTCGCGCACTTCACTCGTCTTTGCGAGGCTTCACCCGCCAGCGAATAGAGTGGGACCACGTAAGTACGAGCCCGCTTCCTTCCACCCAGACACTGCTGCTGCTGCTCAAGTGTGGAGATGGGCACTTGCTGCCGCTCGGTGGGCCGTCTGTCTGTCTATGGGAAACGAAGGCTTCGGGCTAGCAGAGTAAAGCAAGCAGCAGCAGCTGAAGGCGACTCGCAACTCACAGACAACACGGGAGCAAAGCGAGAACATTGTGCTGCTTGTTGCTAGTCCTCAGGTCGCAATTTGCTTTGTCCAGCGCACTCGCCTCGCCTGCTCCCTCCAAGCCGTTCACATTTCACACTCCAGTCGCTCCATACACACAAGCGATGCAGATGATCATGACCCGCCCAGCAGGCAGCAGCATTAGTCCCATGAGCAGTCCAGTTGGTGGTAGCAACAACAACAGCATGATGGCGTACCTCAGCAACATTGCCAACAACAACAACGACAGCAACGACATCAGCAACAACAACAATGTGCTGAATTACAGCACCAGCAAGAACGACAAGGACGTTGCGCCGTTCCTCAAGAACCTCCGCACGATGCTCGACGAAGAGAGCGACGCGATCCTGCGGTGGACCCCAAACGGCCGTGCGTTTGAGATCCACGACATGGACCGCATGATGGACGCGGTGCTACCCAAGTACTTTAAGCACCGCAAGTACACGAGCTTCCAGCGGCAGCTCAACTACTTTAACTTTCGCAAGTGGACCAAGTCCAAGGCCGTCGTCTGCACGTTCTCGAACGACTGCTTCGTGCGCGACCAGCCCGAGCTCGCGTGCCGCATCACGCGCAAAAAGTCGCTCCATGGCCACGGCTACAGCCACGCGAGCCGCAACAGCAGTGCTGGGAGTATCCAGCAGCTTGCGTCGCCCAAGCCCCGACCGAGCCGTGCGCTGTCGATGCCGACGCCGCACGTCCATGTCGCCTCGACTACCAGTCCATACTGGCTCAAGGGCGAGGGCGTTGCAATCAGCGTGCCACGCACCAGCAGCGCTGGCGACCTCGGCCGCGCGCCGTTCCCGTCGCCAACGGACCAGGACATGATGCTCAAGGAGCACGACCACGCGGCAACGAGCCACCATGGCAGTAGCAGTCGGCGGCACTACTACGCGTACCCGCTGCAGCTGCACGCGAGCCACGTGCACTTTGCGTACCAGCAGCAACACGCACCTCAGCCACCTTCATCGCAGTATGGTGCCGTGCAGTTGTCATCGCAGTATTGTGCAACGTCGCAGCTGCCGCCATCGCAACAGCAGAGCCCCGAGTCGCTCGACTGGATCGACTGTCTGCTGCCACCGGTCGACCGCATCGAAGATGAGATCTACTCGTACATGTACCCGCCACCGGCTGTGGCGACGTCAATGTCGACGTCGTCGTCGCTGTTGAGCAGCGATGCGAAGAGCTACGAGTTCACGTCGACGAGCCTCTAACTCTCTTAATTAAGTCGCGTCTTTGCCTGTCAGTCTCGTTGTTGAGTCTTGTGAGTGGAGCAACATCATATGATCGCAATGCAATCCACAACTTACTTTGCAACAACAACAGCTATTGTGTGCTTGTCGGATGCTACAACGCAAGATCGCAACAACTTGTGCGCATAGTTTGCTTGTTTGTGGCAACAATGCAAGATCGCAATGCAAAACTGCAACGTTGCTTCTTGCGCTTGCTTTTGCCTTTATGAGCTCGATTGCTCGCCGTGCTGCCAAAACCGCAACAATATACTGGCAAACTGAAACGTGGTGCTCCTTTTGTCGCGCGCAAGATCCCGTGTTTCGTGTTCGGAGTACTAGAAGCGCATACTCAGCCATTTCGGTCCCTCGCAAGCACCGAGCTAGCACATGGCTGGACCTGATCTCGAACTCGGACGCACGACGATTTCGCAAACTCGATAGTCCACCAAAGACGAAGGATAGCTGCAACGTCGACGCATCTTCGAGCTCGCGCCAAGTTGGTGCGAGTAGATTGCCCGCTGACGTGGGATCCCTCCCACTCTCGCGTCCGTCGGGTGATCGCGCACCATGCCGACAACAATGGTATAAATCACCCACCACCCAGCTGCAGGATTTCGGCGCTCGCAGATGGCGCGGTTGACCATGCGCACACATCAGCAAGCAGCCCTTTGTCCAACGAGCTCCATACAGTCTGCGTACGACTTGCGCGCATGGAGTGGCGATCGGCGTTGTCAAACGCACAACGACGGGCGAATCAATCGATCGATACTGCGAACCAGCACCATCAATCCGCTGAGTCTGGCTTTTCGAACGCTGGTCCTGAGTTGGTTTTTGGGTCAGTCCTAAGCGGAAGGTCGTGAGGTAGCGAAGGAGGAGGAGGAACTAGGTCGGGAGAGAGTGAGCGAGTCGTCGAGAGAGCTCTTGGATGTCTGCGCTTTTGTGAAGCCTTCGATGGCCATGTCAACGTTGTTACTCGATTGACAAAGAACTGACAAAATCAATTGTTGACAACACCAAACAACATACCACACACCATACAACACACCATACAACACACCAAACAACACATCAAACAACACATTAAACAACAGCGACAGTCAACTCGAGCCGCCCAACGAACTACGCATGCGTCCAGTGCGATGCACTTGCAAGCACACGCACGTTCTGGTTCGTGGCCGTCGACTGCTTGCAGCAAGCGAACCCATGCCGGACGGCGCTGGCTTGCTATTGCGGCTACTGCGGGAAACTCGCGGTGCTATCCACGCACTGACGCCAGCGAGCCACCCGGATCCTCTTTGCTACCGTAATGGAGCTTGCAGGTGGCCCACATCACACTAATGCTCGCAGTCGCCACGTACTGGCGACTACACCAGACGCTAAACGACGCAAATGGGTCGACCAATCCGCGACCCCGACGCCCCAGCACCAGCATCGCCGCAGAGATTCAGATCACTAGAGCCCACAACAAGCAGCAGCGCAACGACACACACACACACTCTTGCTATTACCAGCCAGCAAGTACCTCTCGTACGTTGTGCCATCGCGATCCTTCCAGACACTCACACACGCACAGCTGACTCCTGCAGTAGCGTCGCCTACGTGTACGTGCCACCACCGGCTCCTCTACAGCAGCCGCCGCGATTCGGACTCGCGCACGTAGTGCTCAATGAGGTCGTGGTACCCGCGCGCCATGTCGGCGCTCGCTTGCGTGCTCTTCTCGAGCGACCGCGCAATCGAGAGCAGCACGTGGCGCTCGCCGGCAACCGCGTCGGCATCGATCGCGCCGCTCGTTGTCTCGAGGCGGCGGCACTTTTCAGCCTGCGTCTGGAAGACCGCGACGAGCTCCTGGAAGCCGCGCGCCATGCCAGCAGCAGCGACCGAGCACTGCTCGACCGACCGCGAGAGCGACTCGTGGTGCGATGCCAACGCCGACGATCGGTCGTCCTGGCCATTCGATGGTGACGCAGCAGCAACGCTACTACCGACGCTGGTGCGGCTCCGCTTGTTGCTGCTGCTGTAAGTCGGTGTTGCTGCGACTGGTGTGCCCTGCTGCTGCTGCTGCTGCGTCGCCTCAGGCTCAGGCTCAACAGCCCGCGCGCGCTTGGGCGTAGTCGTGACTGTTACTAGACGCTTTGCAGGTGTTGCGACCGGTTCAATCGCTCCATTGGTGGTGGTGTGAAGCGTGATGGTCGTAGTGTTGTCGTCCGTGTCGACTGCTGCTGGATCAACTGCTGCTGACTCGTGGTCAACGTCGTCTACGCCAGCAGCGTCGACGGCGTCGAGGATCTGCGTGATGCGCTGCTCGGTCGCTGCGTCGGTCACCTGCGCATCGTACGGCGCGTCGTTGAGGATCATCGCCATACGGCGGAAGAACGGCCACGGGAGCTTGCCTTTGAACACGTGGGCTTTCGGGCGCGTCGCTTTGATCGCCATCCACCAGTCCTTTGACATGCCCTCGCCATTCTCTTTAAAGCCTAGTGCAGTGCGTCAGTTATACAGTCAGTCGTGTGCATACACGTGTTTGTACAAAGACCGCACGCGTACGTACGTACGTACGTACCTGGCTGTTCGTGGAGCCACTTGACCTGCGCGTAGTCGACGCGGAGGTTCTTGAACTTGACAAACACCTGGCCCTCTGTGTGTATATGGCATGGCGGCTCAGTCGATGCACATGGCAGACGTACAGCACGAGATCTACAGACATGCCCACGCACCCGTCCAGACGCGGCCCTTGTTGTCGCCGACCGAGCGGTTGATCGCGCGCGTGAGCTTGGCGCGTGCTGGCGCTTTAAGCAGCACGCCGTTTGCTGCGACGTTCTCGTCGCGCATGCGCAAGCGCAAGTACATGTCGAGCAGCAGCATTGTCTCGCGCTCCGTGAACAGCACCATGTTGTTGGCGGTGCAGATGCGTAGAGCAGTGACGTTGGTTGTCGGAGCGAGCAGCTTTTGTTGCTGTGTAGCGATTTGCTGAGCTGTTCCCGCGTTTGAGCGTCGTGAGTTGCCGCCTTTTGTGCTGTGTCGAGGCGTTTTGAATTCGAAACACGAAGAACATTGTGCGGAGTGCAAATTCTATCCGGATACTGAAACGATCGTGCAAAATGTACACAAAAATTGCATTTCGCAGATAGAAATTCTATCCGAACAATGAAACGATCGTGCAAATTGCCCAAATATCCCAAATGTATCAATTCATTCTACCAATATACGAATACATATTATTGTCACAAAAAATAAGATAGAGACAACTACAAAACAAAACTTGCTAAGGTGATATATTTTCAAATACAAATGTCATCGATGTCTCTGCAACTTGCTGTCATAAAAATAGCAAGATAGTACAGGCAAAAAGTTACTCATAAGTTAGATACATATTAAAATGTCAGCAAATTTGCTGCTTCAGTGAAATAAATACATGTAACAGGTGTAATGTTTAAACCTCGCTCTGATGCTAACATCTCGTCAGTCTATTGATAAATAAAAACCAATCATCTTCCAATGTACGAATTTCGTGCATACATCCTTAAAAATAACAAAATTCAATTGATATAGTGCTGACTGAAAATGTGTATAAATACACCCATGACACATGTATCTACACAATCGTTTCTCACATAAATTTAGTTGGAATCATCAAAACACATATATTTTGCAAAAAAAATCCGCACATTGCATCTCGGATATGTGGAATAAGCGTCAAACGTGTATACCTCGCTCAATTTGCGTTTTCGACTCTGAAGTTGAATGGTGTGGACAGGAGCTTAATATCGTCCGTCGGATAATAAATAAAAGGAACTGCGTACGTGCAATGAAAGTGTCAGACAGATATTATCGCATTATCGTACAGCGTTCGTTATTTCGTCAACTTAGCATGTGCAAGTATTCTCCGTGAGACTGACGTGACGCCATACGTGTGTGAGGCCATTGGGTCCAGGCTAACCAAGACGACGCTGTACGCACGTGCATGCGATAAAGAAAAAGGTCGCTTATAGTCGGTCAGATCTGCCAAAAGTGAAACGTGATGTTTGAATTTATAGGCGCTCCAACATGCTGGCGTCACAACAACAACATTCCGCTCGGCTTGAAACGAGCATATTTAATGCATCATGCGGCTTGGTGCTCATGATTACGTTGTTGATGTTCGTCTACTCTGACTTCTGACTGAAGTTAGACGGTATCTTGCGGTACTAATGTTGATTGATGTACACACCAAACATGTAGAACCGGTACGCGAAAGGTAATCAAATGCTGAAGAGTTTTAGCTTCAATGCTGCTTGCCTTACATAATGTAGTTGTTTGAGAATATATTGGTGACACATAAAGTGTGATAGAAATAACTACAAAAATTACAGGCTGCAATGGTGGTAAAAATTCACATACAAGTTTCGTGCATTTATTCTTCAACTTGCTGTCATACAAATATCAATACCAATACAGATGGCTTCTACGAACGATCGTCCAAATTTGCAAAAATTTCCCGAACATATCAATCCTTTTGTCTAAAATACGAATATATATTTAACTACGAAGCATACGTTCTTCAGCTTGCTGTTATAACAAAAGCAAATCAAATAAAGATTGTACTAGCTGAAAAAAGTATATATAAAATCTGACACTGGCATTTACTTGATTATTTAAGTTTTGACAGATATACATACTATTTAATAGCTGCTCAGGTGAGATATATTCACCTACGAATGTCATGCATTTACATAATCGTTTCAGACATTAATTACAATAGGCATGTTCTGTACACGCATCCGACGGATGCGTTGTTCGCCAGGGTTTGGTCACTGGCCAGCTGTAGGCGCTCCAATCAGATACCCTGTTGCTAGTAGCCAGTCGAACTCACGGTTTTTCTGCTCGACCAGTAGCACGCGAATGCGCTTCCGCTGTTTCACTATAATTAGAGCGCATCGCTATTTCGATTGTTTATACTGCTGGACAGGAATATGGTGCAACATGCAGACATCCACATCCCTTTCGTTTAGAGTTATAATATTGACGATCAGCACCTATTCAAGTATCGACAATGAATCTCGAAATGCAAAACAATACTTTTTATTATGTGTGACTATGGCTAAGCACCACCGACATGATGCACAAACCATCAATTCAGTACCTATATTTCTAGTGGTCATCCGATTCCCCGATTTTTTATCTTTGCGATAATCGATCTACCACACGGTCTGCTGTGCTTCCAACTATCCACTGCCGCGTAATGCATTGATCTTACAAAAATTGACTTTTAATCATTGGTTTGGACGACAGGTTCGTGAATTTGTTGCGATTAGACAAAATATATACGAAACGACAGCTCAAGGCGGACATTTCGTATCGTTTAACTCCATCTTTCTCGATGTGTGATAATGTATGCAGTAGTCACATCCAAATAGTTCAATGACACCATTTCCAATGAAGTAAATGTAACATACCAGTAAATTTGTTTCAATTAGAATGGTAATTATGTGATGTCACACTGCTACGACTACAAATGCGATAGACACACCATTTCCATTGTAGTAAATGCAGCATGCTGGTATTTAGTTGTCTCAATTATATCAGTAGTTGTGTGTTTAGAGGTGTGTTGGCACTCAACTGCGACCGCCCCTCGCAGCGCTGTGAGTCAAACAGGCTGGACTCGGCGACGAAGTGAACCTCACTGTCGGTCCGCTGTAGGTCGAGAGCGAAAAGACATGCGTGCAAGCTCGGACTGCATCGACGCTATGCTAATCGATTGCTCGCCTCAGCTGAAGCGTCACGACGGCGTAGATGATCATGTAGCTCGTCGTGAGCGAGCGGCAGTTGCACGAGCTTTCACGCTGTATAACTGCGTGAACAGCTCGCCATGCGCGAGCAAGCAACGCTATATGATTGATCGAGCGATCGCGATTGCAGACGTGAGATGAGTTGAAACAATTCCTCACGCGTGCTTCCCTTGCAGCGAGCGTAGACACTTCGTGGTCCATAGCGTACCTATTCTACTTGCGCTGAAATCGAACCGTTAGCACGCGCCGATGCAGCTCAACGACATTTTCAGCTCTTCATCAAGCGGCGAATGTTGGAGGTGGTGCTGATCTTAATGGCGGTCTACAAGCGATCATCAAGAGATCGACGGTATACTCGTTTTTCAGTTTGTTGCATAATTCAAGCAGTAACAAACACAGCGTACTGTATTTGTTGTAATCATACAATAAAACGTTATATATGTGGTTAATATGTATTGGATGGATGAAACAGTCACTGTTATTTCCTCTGTTTATGGATTAATTTTATAGTAATTTTCTGTTACATCAACGTATGAATGGTAATGTTAATTAAATATGTATAGATTTATATATATACGCTTACCGCAAATTCAACAATACTTTTTGTTTACACATGATGGGGAGACAATTAATTAATTAAACATATTACTTTTTGTCTGAACGTAATTTACACCAGTAATAGACAATACGTAGATGCTGTGTTAGTAGCACACAATACCATATTGAGATATACTATCCATCTACCACGGAATTAATATGTAATAAATCGATGAAACAGTCCATGTAATGTCCTCTATTCAACCGATTTTTGAACAGTATTGATTCAGCTAAACAGTGTTTACCTATATTTCAATTGTCACGATATTTTTAGGATAATATTCATGTACAAATATAACATACAAATTCCGCACACGATGGGGAGACGTTTATCTGAACGTAATAAAAGCGCGCCAAAAGTTTAGAAAATGGACCTTTTGGGCGAAATCGTTTGCATTCGCGGTTGCAGTATTGCAAACAGATACAATATATAATGAATAATCTTCTGCGATTACAGCGATAACGATTGTTGCGTCAGATTCGCTTTGGTCGGTTAGTAACAGAGAAATATAAATTTACAAAGGCAACGAGCAAATGACATCAGCTTGGTAGAATTGATATTGAACGAAGACATCGGACTTAATATTGCCTACGAATCGGAAATATATGATCCACGACGTTTCAAAACCTCAGCACACCGTTTTGACATGATGTCCAAAAGTGCGTCGAGTGTTTCTTGGCGGATTGCTTTCCACGCCTTCGTTACTCCTGCAGCTAGTGCCGTCGTTGACGTGTACTGCATTCCACATGCGTAGACGTCTCGCGTCATGACGCCTCTATCGGATTCAAGTCCGGAGACATCGCTGGCCACGCCATGGTGTTGACACTGTTGTCTCGAAGCCACTCAGTCGTAACACGAGGTCGGTGGCAAGGGGCGTTGTCGTGCAGAAAAACGTGTACAAGAGGGTGGTGATCGTTCAGAAACGGGAGGAGATGAGAGTGCAGTGTGCGCGTGTAGTTGGTCGCG